>JAVLUZ010000154.1:389896-629800 GCA_036768485.1 Mermis nigrescens | reverse complement strand
TAAATAAGGAATCAAATAAGCAACAAAAGCAATACAAGCAGATCTCCTACCATTATGCAATAGCTACACCGCAATGTGAAGAGTGGAGGGCTATTAATTTTAGTGTAAATTGCAAATTGCGCAGTAAAAAAGTGAAGGGGACGCTTAGTCTTCAACGCATAAGTCGAGATCAGAAAAAGCGACCATGACTTGGGGGAAAAATTAGCCGTTTTAACCCGAAAATCGCTCAAAAATCCTTAATTTGCGCACTATTTTGGGCCTACGAAGGAGGCGGCCGCTCCCCTAAATCCGCCCTTGAAGAAGACTTATCAGAAAAGTGTAAAAGCAAGAGACAGTGTAAAGTACACGGATTTTATTTATTAAGAAACAAACTAGGTCCAAACAATGTTTAAAACGTCGAAAATTTTACATTACAAGATTAAGCAAACACAAGAACTTTTTTGGGTATTTTTAGATAATGGACGAAAAGGAATGAAAGGAAAAGCAGAATGATGCGCAATTAAAAAGCGTGAAGCGAAGCAAGAACGTTAACCGAATACGTATGAGCATGGTCGCGAATAGCAGCGTAAAACTATAGGATGCAATTAATTTGAAAAAAAATCAATAAATTGGTACAGAAAGCAGGAAACGCCCCATGTGTAATTGTAAAGAATAAACGAAACCTACGAGCTACAGTAAGACGCGCTTGAAGACAAATTGACCTCGGCAAAAAAAGAAAGCAAAAAATTTTTTATATATTTTTGTCACAATTTTTAATTATTTTTATGGTAGGCAACCGTCCAATCAATCCTTGTTCAGCTGATCCCCTTTCGTCTGATGCGCTTGCAATACGTTCACCGCTTCATCGACCTAATCAGAAAATTTATCAAATCTACCACTTTTATAAATATTGAATTATACTTAATTATTTAATTAAGTAATATTTGCATTAATTAGCCCAACTAAGAAAATTTGTCACACTTTTTATTTAATTCGCTATGGGAAAAACTTCTTCAATTCGGAATAAAGTAATTAAAAGATTTCTACGGAGTTTGCTTACACGATAAAATGCAGTGTAAAGCTGTCTGAACAAAAACTGACTCATTCGGCAAGGGTCCAGCAAGGACGAAACTTTTTATATTTTCTAAAATATCCACAAACACCGCGAGTGAAGTACACAATCATTAATTTTTCTAATAGGTATCTTTCGTTTTTACTTCTTTGATATTTCATTTTTATAAAAAATGCAACTATCGTCTTCAAATCGAGCATTTTTAGAAATCGACAAACTTATTTATTAACTTACACTTTACAATTGACTTTAAGCGAGCTTAGGCTTAAAAGGAGCTTAAAAGTGATGTATCAAAATTGGATAATTTAATCTAATCAGGGTCAGTCTGTAGGCTTTAGAAGCCGTATGCATGTCAACGGCTCCGAAAATGTGGATTGGGGGTCCCCGGCTGCATATGGGCGTGGGGAGGAATCTGGGAAGGTCCTTGTTACCATACATTGGCAGCACCACAATTTTTAGGGGGAGGGGTGCACGATTTTTCAAAAGGCCAAAATGGCCTTGAAAATGGTGGTATGGCGAAAAAAAACACCTTTTCGCGAAGGTTTTCTCATCGAGCACTGTTCACTGGCATAAAAAAATTGTGAAAAAAATCAAAAATTGAATTCTGGGGAGGCTATTTCGTTTTCTGGAGGGGTTTGGTCTCTCGGGTTTTGGGTTTGGTTTCTCGGGGGGACTGCATACCCTCCGCACACCCCCGCCCCCACGCCCGGGGTGTGCTTTGTAGCCCCTCCATGAAACCACCCCTCCAGAATTGAATTTTTGGTACTAGCCCTGCACCGGCCCCATCCAACCCCAGAATTTGGTCGCTGCCCACATATGATCGTTTACCATTTTTAGGGGAGAAGGGTGATTAGCCTTCAATTTTTGACCGAAAACGGCCAAGAAACACGTACAAATGACCAAAAATTTGACTCTGTTCCGAATATCGGGGGCCTCAAGGGGACGTCCGACATTGGGTGAGGGATTCCCAAACCCCCTCTTACACGTATGCTTGAAAACCGTACAGTTTCATTTATTAAATTATTTAAACTGACGACTTTACACTACTCGCCATAAGATATAATGAATTCATTGAAACCAGATAGTTTACAGCTACGCCATAATTAACCTTTCATCTTGAACCTCAGCAGTTTGGTTTACGAGCCAATGTACTTGATTATTTCGAACTAATAGGACTTTACACTACGCGTTGAACTATTGGTGCGAAAGCGAGATATGTTCCAGTGAAGATTACCCCACACACTCATTGATCATTGGAAAATTCGACAAATCCGCTACCTAGTTTGACGACCTTTTCGCTCGAGAAAAGCAAGCACATACACACCCAAAATCCTAATACTGTAATATTGTATTGAACGTCTGATCAAATTTTTCTGAAAATATCAGAAGCGTGACACAAGAACGAGGTTTGTCAAATATTCGGTAAAATACCGTTTTCTAGTTTACACTCGCCTCCGACTTCAATAGGCCGGTGGATAAATTTTTGACGAAATATGATCAAATTCTCAATCAAAAATTTTGAACGTTCCAAGCGAAAAAGAGGTCGATAATTTAAAGCGTACTGTAGAGTTCAAGTTCTACTTTACACTCCAGTGTCGATTTAAACCCACCTTCGACTTTAGCAACTCGGCATTCTCCAACATCATCAATAGCTCGGTGTTATCCATTTCGAGCAGCATGCCGGTTATTTTGCCGGCCAAATCGCCGTTGATGCGTTGAATCAACGGATAAATTCGTTCGCCCAGCATTTGCTTCTGTTCTTGAGGCTGAGCCTGCGACAGCATCAACGACGTCAGCGGCTCTTGGCCTTGAATTATGATCGATTGTTGCGGCATAACCTGTAAACAAAATGCACTCAAACTAGTATTTAGAAATTGTCTTCACGAATTACGTAGGTGATACATCACTTAGACTATACTGCATTGTATGCACATCTGTATTGCTTACACTTAACAGAAGGGTAGAACAATAGGTGGGCGGCACCTAAATTCTGGGGGGTGCAAGATTTTTCAAATATCACACGATGGCCTTGAAACTGGTGGTATGGCGAAAGAAACACCATTCTTCAACGTTTCTCACCGAGCACTATCCCTTGGCATCAAAAATATTACGAAAACAAACAGAAAAAATTTTCAAAAATTGAATTCTGGCGGTATTTTGGTTTCTCGGGGGGGGGGTGCCTGCCCCCAAGCCCATGAGTGGGTAGGACCATACATGGGCAAGGTAGAAGTGGCCAGAGCGGGATGGAATCGAAAAATGGTGATGTAGTAAATGTGTGATCATTGTTTTTGTACAGAGTCTGTGAGCACCAGTGTTTCTTTTTTTACAAGGTCCGTTTGTACATGTACAAAGATGGTCCCCTAAAAGTCTTTGTACATTTCGTACACCACAAATTTTTGGGTACTATAATATGGTACAGTAGCGATTTTAGTGTGGCAAAAACAGGAGTTGTTCGATCTTTGGTTACGTATTTTAGCCATTTCTAGGTTTCTGAGGGGGCAAAAATCGGTGATAATCGTCTCCAAAACGGCGCGAAGCGCAGAAAAATTTGGCATTTTTCCTTTCAAAATGCAATTTCTGAAATTCCAAAGATATATAGAACACACGATTGCTCATTTCGGCGCGGAGCGCGAGAATTCTCGCGAATTTCGAACCTTTTTTGCAGTTTTTATCTACCCAAAAAATCTTTGTACATGTACAAAGACGGTCCCCAAAGTCATACTTTGTACATCGCGAAAAATCTTTGCCGAATGCAAAAAAAAACCGTGGTGCGCACTAGAACAAAAACGGTCCCCGTGAGTCAACGTACATTTTGCGTATGTAAAATTTAGGTACTACAATGTGGTACAGTATCACGTTATGTGCGGTAAACTGCGTTTCTTGACCTTTATTAGTGAACTTTAGCCAATCCGTAGGTTTCTAGATGATTAAAGATACAAAAGTTTATCAATATGGCGCGAAGCGCCGAAATTCTTTGATATTTTTACTGTTTTCAGATAGAATTTTCGGCTTTTTCGCAGTAAGCTCACCTTTTGTTTTTCTAAAAATCGCCATGACAGCACCTCGTTATCCAAAATATTTATGTATAAAAAAACCTTCATGTTTTCAAAGCCTACAAGAAACCGACTTTCAAAACCTCCAAAACCTCCTTCTCACTTCTGCCCCCCTATGCCCATGTGCGAGTAGGAACTCCATTAGTGTTGAGAAGGGTGGCTTCCAGCCATCGGTGCGCAAGGTCAAACTTTCAGGGGGCTTCGTAAAAACGGCTCTATAGTCCTTTTGAGGTCAGAAAATTAGCTATGTAACCTTTTTGGTCTCAGAAAACTAGCTCCCTATATAGCCTTTTTACTATAACATAGCTATTAATCCCTTTTGGAGTCGAGAAAATAGCTATATAGTATCCTTTTGAAACTCAGAAAGGGTAACTGAATAGCATTTCTGAGCTCAAAGACTATATAGCTAGTTTTTTTGAGCCTAAAAAGGCTGTATAGCTAATTTTCTGAGCAGGCATGTATCTTTCGGAGAGGTATAACGGGGGGTTAGGACTTCCCCGAAAATACAGAAAATAGGACTTTTTTAACGTTATTTTGTACTATTTTTGGCTTCTTGAGCTTAGCCCCCAAAATTGAAGTTGGTCCCCCAGAATAGGACGGCCAGCTATGTACCTGTTTCTGAGCCCAAAGAGGCTATACAGCAATGGTCTTTTGGACAAAATCACTGTCATTTTTCAAAGCTCAGGGGGGTAATACCCATGGGTGGGCGCCATCAAAGTTCTGGGGGAGGGTGTGCAAATTTTTTTCATAAGTCAAAAAATGGCCTTAAAAATGAAGGTATGGCGAAAAAACACCATTTTTCAACGTTTCTCATCGAGCACTATCCATTGGCATCAAAAAATTGTAATAAAAATTTTAAAAATTGAATTCCGGGGGGGGGGGTATTTGATTTTTTGGGAGAGTGTTTTGGTTTCTGGGGCGGAGTGCATACGCAACCACCCCCTCACCAGGTATGGTAATACCCCTACAACCCCCATGCTCATGTATGTTACCATACCATCCCCTAAAATCGGAAAAATTTTGACTGGCTAAGAATGGTTTTTGGCCATATGCGGTGTTGCTTTGCGATTTTTTAGCGAAATATCGGTACAAGATATCAGAGACGACGCTGTTTTGAGCTCTTTTTAGCGATTTCGGGCTCGAAAGGTTCAAAAATAATCCATTTTTAAATGTCATTTTGTTCAGCTCATTCAATTTCCTATACTTTTACAATTTAGAAAGAGAAAAGCGTCGTCAGAAAGGACAGAATTCGTCTTCTTTAACACATACTTATCACTGATGAGCCGAAAAAGTCAGATGAGCAAAAGTTTCAACCCATGCTTTTCAAGCATATTATTCGAGTGTTTATTTGAACTTGGGTATAGCGAAACCAGATCAGTGATTCAAGAGTACTATTCAAAAGACAGCCAGCGAACAAACTGCCAAATAAAGTGTATCGAGTGATCCTAGCTAAAGTCAGAGGGTTAGGGTTAGAATCATAGATGTTAGAGGAACGATGGTGGATCCACCACCCGAATTGACCGTACCCCATCCCCAAAAAGTTTTTGACCCCCTAAAGTCAGAAAGTTTCTGACTCCCAAAGTCAGAAAGTTTTTGACCCCCTAAAGTCAGAACGTTTTTGACCCCTTCAAAGTCAGGAAGATTTTGACCCCCCCCCCCAATGTCAGAAAGTTTTTGACCCTAAAAGTCAGATAGTTTTTGACTCCCTTAGAGTCAGATAGTTTTTGACCCCTTTAGAGTCAGAAAGTTTTTGACCCCTAAAGTCAGAACGTTTTTGACCCCTTCAAAGTCAGGAAGGTTTTGACCCCCCCCCCCAATGTCAGAAAGTTTTTGACCCTAAAAGTCAGATAGTTTTTGACCCCCTTAGAGTCAGAAAGTTTTTGACCCCTTTAGAGTCAGAAAGTTTTTGACCCCTAAAGTCAGAACGTTTTTGACCCCTTCAAAGTCAGGAAGATTTTGACCCCCTCCCCAATGTCAGAAAGTTTTTGACCCTAAAAGTCAGATAGTTTTTGACCCCCTTAGAGTCAGAAAGTTTTTGACCCCTTTAGAGTCAGAAAGTTTTTGACCCCTAAAGTCAGAACGTTTTTGACCCCTTCAAAGTCAGGAAGATTTTGACCCCCCCGCGTCCCCCATTATGGTCGAAAGTTAAAGGTCCTTACACCCTCAAAATGGTCTGGATAGCCTTTCGACCCCCTTAGATGTACGGAAAGCCATGTATCGACGCCCTTTAGAACGTCAGAAAGTTATAAATCGACCGATATTAATTAATCATGAACGCTTATTTGACCAAGCCTATCAAAGTTTTCCAGGAATGATTTTGACGCCCTTCGGCGATGTCAAATGAAAGCTAATAGCTCTGACCGCATGAAAAGATCAGTGTAAAGTATGTATTGACCCCTCAAAGCAATCATTGCGCAACAGTTTTAATGTACACCAGTTCGGGTACGGTTAATATCACTGCAAAATATCGAACGTATTAAATATTTTACGGCACAGCCGCCGTAGCCTTCGTGCCATCACTTTACAACTTTACACCAGGACTTCAATTTACACCAGTTCGATTATAGATTATATCAGTGTAAACAAGGAAGACAACGAATACTTCAAGGCATCGTAAAATGAACCCGTATATATGCCAGCCAGAGCCACCGATATTTTACGATCTAATTGTAGACTGATCAGAGTGTAAACGACTAGTGAGATTAAAACCTGCATGTTCATCCTGTCAATTTACACTCCATTTCGGTTTACACCGCACAAATTACAAGAGTACGACCGTACGAAAAAAGGTGCCATCGCTGCACTTTACAGACTTACTTTACACCACAAAATTTTACTTTACACCAACCTGTTGCTGAATAATAGGCTGCTGCTGTTGATACTGGGCCGTCTGCTGAGGCACGTTGCGTACGGTCGATGTAAACTTCATCTGCTGTTGTTGGGCGTGCATGGGCAAAGCGCGGCCAGCCGTTTGCTGAATCATCATTTGCTGCTGCATACCAGGACGCTGTTGCATTTGCTGCGCCATTCCTAGCCGAACAAAACAAATTTTAAATAGAAAAATTTTTCCAATTAGGAAATTTTAGGAAAATACAGGGAAAATTTGAAAATATTTCGGTAGATCCTTACTGAAAGTCAGCCGCATTCTAGGGGGAGCGTTAAAATTTCAAAGTTAGGTACCTTGTTTGGTTCAAAATGTCGAATGAGCGCCAAAAAACATCAGTTTTGGCCATTCTGGCGATGCGCTATCGGTTTGCAACGTAAAAAAACACGAAAAATTTAGTGGCCCTCCATTTTTGACCGAAAAAATGGAAAGAGGGAGAAACATAAGTTTTTTGACTCAGGATGGGGGCCATAAATGGGCGGCACCAGAATTCAGGGGGGAGGGTGCAAGATTTTTTAAAGACAAAAAATGGTCTTAAAAATGGTAGTATGGCGAAAAAACACCATTTTTCAACGTTTCCCATCGAGCACTATCCAGTTAGCATCAAAAAAATTGCGAAAAAAAAACAAAAAAACTGTCAAAAATTGAATTCTGGGGGGTGGGTAATCCCCCTCAAGCCCAGGTATGATCCCATTCCCGCTACGACTACGCACAAAATTTATTCCCCCTTTCTACCAAATTTAATTCTTGACCTACAAAGTTTTCTGCTCGCTTTAGCGCGCCTTTTTGCCATTTTTATTACAAAAAATATCTGCCGAAAAAAAACAGAAAGCCATTATATTTATCATACAAGCCTTGAAGAGAGATCAAATTATGATACGAAACTGATTCAATTCATTATAAATAGTTAGGCAATTAATATCAATTAAGGGAAACGTGAAACGTGAAATGGAAAAAAAACAAAAAAAGTGAGATAAAAAAATTTTAAATGAAATGAAAAAATAAAAAACAAAAAAAATTTATATTAAATTAAAAAATAAAAACAAAAAAACTGCAATGCTACAAATCTCATTTTAATTTCTAAAAAAATTATAAGTACCTGAAATTTCAAAAAAGCATCTACAGAACTCAGTGAGAAAGACTGTCCAATTAAGCGATGACCTGACATTTTTTACCCGTTCATTCTTCATTTTTTTAATAAAAAATTACACTTTTAGACTATTTGTTGGTCAAAAATGGGACATTTATACAAAATTCCCCAAAATTACCGCTTACTAACCAATCAAAATGTGGCGTTCTTGTATGTAAAATAATTTACGGTACGCATAGTGATTGAGATTCGATTAAGTCTAAATTTTTATAATTTTCGATTTTTTAATTTTTTATATTTTTTTTAAATTTTTTTAAATTTTTTTTCGAATTAAATTTGATTTATTCTTTTAAAATTTTTTATTAAGTCTAACTTATTTCAGAATTTAAAATTCCCTAATATATTAATTAATTTATTTTAAATTTAAAATTAAGCAAACTTTGAAATGATTTTAGAAACAGCAGAAGAAGTTTACGATTGCAAAAAATAATAAATTACCGTGGAAAGGTTTCCAGCCCGCGTAAAAATTTTCTATCCAAGTTTTCTGAAGCCGTCAAAAAATTTGGCGGGAAATTTATCAAATTTCCTTAATTTTCAGTTTATTTCCCGAAGATAAATTAATAAAATAAGTCTAAAAATACATTTTTTCCAAAACTGGACGGTATATACAATTTGAACCACGGCTATTCGGCGCCAAAGGTCAAAAAGAAATGAAAATCGATAACACGCTTTAAAAAAAGCGTATTTTTCAAGATTTTTTCAATAAATATGAAATTACGAATTCGGCGTGAAAAAACCAAACTACACGAGACCGCCATAGATGAACGCCATGGCCAGCCTGGCTAAGAGTCAGTTAGCGAGGAGCTTTTTATTGGGCCAAAATAACCCTTAAAAAGAGGTATAACCCCACCTGGGCGTGGGGGAGGGGGGGAGTTCGGGGGTATGCGACCCCCGCCCCTACAAGCCAAAATACACCCCAGAATCCAAAATACACCCCAGAATCCAAAATACCCCCCAGAAAGCAAAATACACCCCAGAATCCAAAATACCCCCCAGAATCCAAAATACCCCCAGAAACCAAAATACCCCCCAGAAAGCATAATACCCCCAGAGAATTCAATTTTTGAAATTTTTTTATTGTATTTTAGCAATTTTTTAATTTTTTTCCTTGAATTTTTTTGTTACAAATTTTTGAAATTTTTTTTGCTTGAATTTTTTTGTTTTTTTTGTTGTTGCAAATTTTGAAATTTTTTTCGTTTTTTTCGCAATTTTTGATGCCAATGGATAGTGCTCGATGAGAAACGTTGGAAATTACTGTTTTTCGCCATACCATCATTTTTAAGGCTTATGTTTTTACCTTTGAACAATATTGCACCCCCCTAGAATTTCGGTGCCGCCCACCTATGGATATAACTGCTAAAACACAGAGAACTTATGCAAATTAACAGCTTTTGGTCAATTTCAAGCAGTTTTATAGAATTTTTGCTCGAATTTTCCATTGTGCATTATTAGACATTTTAGCACTGACGCACCGTAAGGCCGATATAAGGAAGAGTAAGTGCTTTTCTGGGACAAAAACACCTGCAAAACGTATAAAAATGCCGAAATAGCTACAAACTACGATAATTCACAGTTTCTGGTCAATTACAAGCCCTTTTCACGAAAATTTTCGATTTTAAATTTATCTCATTTTGCAAAAAAATTCTCATTGCGGTAATAGGAACGGATAGGAGATCCTCCCATCAATTTAAGGCCATGAAAGCAAGCCATAAAAAATTTTTGGAAAAAACTGTCGGCCATTTTTAGGCATTTTTTGGCAAAAGTGCAGGTCATTCAACCTCTTCCCAAAGAACGACTGGGACTCCCCACCACACGTGGGCGTGGGGACGGGGGTGGTTGGGGAGGGTACGCAACCCCCAGAAGCTGAAATACCCCCCAGAAATTTTTTTGCTTTTTAGCAATTTTTTGATGCCATTGGATTCTTCGCCATACGATCACTTTTAAGACCATTTTTGACCTTTAAAAATTTTTTCACCCCCCCTCCAGAATTTTGGTGCTGCCCACCTATGCTCCCCACCCTGAATTTCGAGCGGCTACATAAATGATTTAGGGTGTCGAAAATCCAAACCGCAGATCCACAGCACGGCCGGTGTGGGGGTCAAAACTTGAAAAGTGGCAAAAGCGATGGTAAAAAACACATTATTACGCGGCTTCCGGTCAATTTAAAGCATTTAGGAAACTTACCATTTTTTTCCAATTTTTATGGCCTCATTTTCTAAGAAAATTTCCAATATTCCCAATCTAGGGCGTTTAGATCCCCACCCCACCTCCCGTGCACGTCCGATAAGCGCATTCTCTGCTGCATAGCCGCTTGTTGCTGTTGAGCCGCCGAAGGAACGCCGGCGGCGGCGGCCATCCTCTGCTGTTGTTGCTGCGCCGCCGCCGCGGCCGTCGCCATTTGAACGCCGGCCGGTTGCACGGGACCCTGCGCGACCGATCGCACGACGCCGCCGGCGCCTTGCGCGCCGCCCTGCGCGGCAGCCGCCGCTTGAGCGCCCTGCGCCGCCGCCGTCTGACCGCCGACGCTCGCCGCCTGCTGCTGAACGCGTTGCGGGCGCGACAGAGCCGACATGGTAGCCATAGCCGCCGCCGACTGCTGCTGCTGTTGTTGGTAGGCGGCGGCGGCCGCCGCGTAGCCGCCCACGCCGCCGCCCATCTGCGCGTTTCGCATGTTGGCCGCCGCCGCCGCGGCGGCCGCCGACGACGGCCAACGCGGCGCGGCGCCCGGGCGACCGACGCCGGCGGCGCCCATCGCGCCGCCCGGACCCGCCGCGCCGACCATAGCCGCCGACGGTAAGAACGCGCGCGGGCCGGCGTGCGGCATCGCCGTCGGAATAAAGTAGCCGCCGCTGCTAGGATGAAACATCTGGCTGAGGCTGACGTTCTAAAACGATTAATCGATGATCCGATCATGAATTCATTAATTATTACATTATTAATCACTTCCTTCCATTTAATAAAAACGAATACGAGGAGAGGAATCGCACGCTGGCATGCGATCGGGGGTCAGGACGCACAACAAAATAGACTGTAAAGGGTTGGTTCGTGGTAATGTCGCATTTTTAGTCCATTTTGACTGCATTATATCACGTTCAACACTAAAATAATGCGAAAATTGATCAACTTTGCGCACTTTTTGAAAAAAGTACATAAAAATACTCGCGCTGGAAAATTTATTGCAATTTTTACTGCTTTTGACCTCAAGAACTGATGCAATAAAACCTTCCGTCGCCTTAAAATCGCCGGATGGTACCTGTCCGGCTGAACCACCACCCTCACACCCCCTATGTGCGTGGGTACCATAGGGCCGGTGGCGGATCTAGGATTTTCTCATGCAGGGGGCGGTATCCCAACTTTTCCGAAAACAGTCAAAAATCGGTCCAAAAATTTGCTCTTAACGCAGCGAAATAGCGTTTTTTCGGTGTATTACATTGTATAATGTAAATTTTAAAATTTTAGGCAATTTTGTGCGAAAAAAAATCATTTTAAATTTCTTTGACTTTAACAAAAATGCTGGCGCGAAGCGCTGGAAAATTTGTGAAATTAAGGCGCATAGACGTCTAGAAGCATGATTTACTGCTGGATTTCCTGTATTTACAGCATTTAATGCGCGAAATTTTCGACTGACAGACCATGATTTTTTGTACAAGGGCCAGTTGTATATACATGTACAAAGATGGTCCCCAAAAGTCTTTGTACATTTTGTACATGCAAATTTTTGTGTACTATAATGTAGTACAGTAGCGATTTTAGTGTGGTAAAACAGGGTTTTCGCTCTCTAGTACTTTATTTTAGCTAATTTCTGGGTTTCCGGCGTCAAAAATTACTAAAAATTGTCTCAAAACGGCGCGATGCGCCGAAAACCTTGGAAATTTCACACCTTTTTACAGTTTTTGTTTTCCAAAATCTTTGTGCATTTCGTACACACAAATTTTTGGGTACTCTAATATGGTACAGTAGCGATTTTAGTGTGGTAGAAACAGAGATCGTTCGACATTTGGTAGTGTATTTCAGCAAATTTCTGCGTCTCTATGGGCAAAATCACTATGAATCGTCTTAAAACGGCGCGAAGCGCCTAAGGAATCAGATTTTTTTGCAGTTTTTGTCTTGCACAAAATCTTTGTACATGCACAAAGACGGTCCCGGAAAGTCTTCGAACAACGGGAAAAATCCTTGCAGAATACGAAAACAACCGTGCTTCCAGGTCACCAACATAGTAAATAAACGTCATTAATAGGTATCATCCGGCGCGTAGCGCCGGTAAAATTTGAGAAATTATGGTCAGTGACGGCCAAAAATCATTACAAATTGCATATCCTTCTTTATCTCGCCAAATATATTTGGCCAATGGGAGGGCCTTAAATCCGCCGCTGCACAGGGCCGAATCGCCAAAAACAGCGTTAAACATTCAATTCTGGGGAAATATCAATTTGTTGGGGTCCGCAAGATTCTAGGCGGGGAGGGGTTCGTTAGATCCTCGAAGAGTCCAGCCAGACTGCTCACGCTCATGCGTTGTGTGGAGTCCCCACTCACAATCGCACAGCATGGGAATTCTGGGTAGGGGGGCGAAAACCTGATGTGCCTTTTTCGGGCCCAAAAATGGCCGGTACGCTTAAAAAAACATCGTTTTTTGGCGTTTCTGACGATACTCTATCCTTCTAAAGCATAAAATCATGAGAAAAATTTCAAAAATCGAATAAATTGACCAATATATCGCTTAAAACATGAATATATGGCGCGAAGCGCCGAAAATTGGCGATTTTAAGCAAATAGATAGCCAAAAAGCCTTAAAAAGACACTTTTTCTACCAATTTTCAGGTAAGTTTAGGAAACTTTGAAAAATCGCCAATTCAGGGGGGGGTGAAAATTTTTTGCGGGGGGTGAACAATGATTCTGCGAGATGAAACCCTCCCCCAAACCGCCCCAAGATTATGCATGGTCGTCCCCTCCCCTCCCCGAAGCCGGAAAATTTTGACCCCTCTAATTTTGAGAAAAAAGTTTCGTTTTCTGTCATTTTTAGCGAAAAAGCGTCGTAGTTCATTTACGTACATACCCGGCCCTAAATATCGAATCAATCTTACGTTTCTCGATATATAAATCCCACGCCATTAGCAAGGTCGAATTGACTATAATAAAATTAAATATAGCGCAGTGGTCGCACAGTCCGAAGCATCCACGAATGTTTCCAAATTTTGCCACATTTTAATTAACATCTAATTTTTAAACACCTGTCCCATTTTTTAGAGATTTTGATTAAAAGTAATGTCGACGCGGAATAACACCCGATGACCGGAAATCGGTTAGCAGGCAACACACGCGTAAGCTTTAATATAGCGCTTCGGCTTATTCGAGCATTCAACGAAATGCTAGAAATGTAGGCTTCGGCGCTTTACAATGCACAACGAGTGCCGAGCATAGGTGGGCGGCGCCAAAGTTCTGGGGGGGAGGTGCAAGATTTTTTCAAAAGTCAAAAATGGCCTTAAAAATGGTGGTATGGGGAAAAAAACACAATTTTTCGACGTTTCTCATCGAGCACTATCCATTGGCATAAAAACATTGCGAAAAAACAACAAAAAAATTCAAAATTGAATTCGGGGGGGGTTTGGTTTTCTGGGGTGCACCCCATCACCCAGAGTATGGTGTCAAGATTGTACCAAGATCTGGGGGAAGGTGATTTGGATTATAAAATCGCGGGAAACAACCCGTTCTGCGTTCTTTAGCTAACTTTTCGTTCAAAACTACACATTTCGGCAAAAAAGCCATTTCTGACTACATTTTGCTAAATTTTTCAGAAAAAATGTTCTTATGTTACCATGTTAAGATGAAAAACGTCGTCAGAAATGCCGAAAAGTTGTATTTGACGCATATTCATCGTTTTTAGCCAAAAAAAGACTTAAAAAATTTCGCTTTCCACCCCCCAGAATTTCTAAAGGGCTCCATACCATACATGCACAGTATGGAAATTCTGGGAAGGGTGAGATTATAAAGTACCTTTTTGGGGTCCACAAATGGTAGGTACGCGCCAAAAACATCGTTTTTCAGCGTATCTGACGAAGCTCCATCTTTCTAGAGCATGAAAAACATTTTAAACAAATTCTTAAAAAATTTAGAAAATAGAAACAAATTGAACAAAATATAGTCAAAAAATGAGTATAACGGCGCGGCGCGCCGAAAAATTTGGCACTTTTGAGCAAATAGATAGATAAAAACGCTTAGAAAAAGCATCTTTTCTACAAATTTCTAGAAAATTTCGGGAACTTTCGAAAAATCGCCAATAAGGAAACACGAGCTTGTTTACACTGCTCTCCGCCAAATCCGAGCTATTGACAGTCCTAAAGATTCTTAAGGATTGAGTTGCCTATTTTATAACGTAGGACGTCGTGGTATATATATTTTAGCAGAGCAATGCAAAACATACACTACTCGCCACGAATGTGTTTACGCTTTAATAAGCTTCTGGAGCTTGTTAGGGTTTTATCTTTAACACGTCGGTCCTATTTCCGCCCACGCACGACTCACGTGTTAAACATATAAGCCTTAACAAGCTCTATCATCCTATGGAGCATATTAAAACGTAAACATTCGTAGCGAGCACTGTAAGAAGGCATTCTGTGTTACAGCATAGGCGAGTAAATTCATAAACAAAACTAATCGCATCTTAATTTTTCAATTATAAAATTTAAATTTTAAACAGTAAATTCGAGTAATTAAAATTAAATTTAAATTCCGAATCACCTGCATTCGCATAGCCGTCATTCGCTGGACGTATTGAGAGGCCAATTGAAGCTTACGCTCCTCCTTTCGCTGAGCCAACGCCACGTAAAGCGGCTTGCTGCTAAAAATTTTGCCATTCATTTCCGACACGGCTTTCGTCGCCTCTTCCGGCGACGCGAAACAGACGAATCCGAATCCACGACTGCGGCCGTTATCTTCCGTCATTACCTGACAAGAACAAATTACGTAAAAAATGCATTTATGCTTTATTTTTGCCTAAAAAAATATACAAAAAAAATATAAAAAAATAAACAAATAAAAAATTAAAAAATTAATTTTGATAAAATAAAAAAAATTTATTCTCAAAAAAACATCAGGGTTTAATTTTTTAAGCCCTGGTGTTTTTAAAGAACAAGCAAACAACACGGAAAAATGGGGCGAACAATAAGTCGAAAGAATTTGAAGTGAAAAAAATTTTGTACGTCATTCCAATGCAAATAAAAAATTCGTAAAATCGATGCGAAATACGTTACAAATGTCGCAAAGAAATCCGAAAAATTAACAATCTTTATAGCCTGTTAAGGAAATCCTAAACAGGGCAACGACTATAAATTCTTGAAAATTCCGTGGCGAAAATCGTCAATTCCATAATACAGTAATCTTGATGCTTTCGTGCGGTGTAAACAAAATTCATGTTAGAAAATTTGTGAAAATGTGTAAACAACGCTTTACACTACATACCTTGGCCGACGTTATAGTGCCGTAAACTTCGAACGCTTTGCGCAATTGGTCGTCGTCGATGTTGTCGTCCAAATTTTTGACGTACAAATTGACGCCCTGATAACGTTGCATTCGTTCCAGCTTCATTAGCTCGTAACGTCGTTTCAATTCGGCCTGACGTTCGGCCTTTTTTTGCGCCCGGCCGACAAATAACTTTTTACCCGACAATAGAGCGCTTTCGTTCATTTCTCTGACCGCCTAAAAATCGATTTGCCTTTTTCAGTGTAAAGTGATCAACTAAGAATCAATATAATTTTAAAGTGTAAAGTGAATTACGATCACACATGCAGCAGGGAGCTGAATAATTCCCCACCTAAACTTATTCGTCCCCTCCCTCCCACCAAAGCCAGGAATTATTTGACCCTCCCTCCGGTTTTTGGAAAAAAACCCAAAATTTCAAGCCGCTAAATGACTGATTACGATTGCCTATGAATCGATAGCGCTTTCACAATATAAAAAATAAAATTAATAAGCATTTTACAGTGTAAAGTGATCGCCTAAGACTCAATTGGATTGTTAAGGTGTAAAGTGAATTACGATCGTTTATGAACCGATGGCGTTGCGTTTTGCAATTGAAAGTAAATAAAAGCAATAGGCATTTTGTAGTGTAAAGTAAATAAATTCAATATGCATTTCGCAGTGTAAAGTGAATAACGACCGCCTATAACAAGAAAATATTTAGAGCTTGCGAATTATTATTTTTTGAATTACGACCGCCTTATAATCAAAATGCGTTTTAGTCGTTGTAAAAAGAAGCACATCACGGACACACAAGAATTAAAAATTATCACAAGTGTTAAGTGAATTACAATTATGGATCGTGTCTACACGCATTTTCCAAAGTAAAATATACACAACGATCATATGAAGAGTAATAAGCATTCAACAATGTAATGTAAATCACGATCGCATCAAAATCAAGAACCATTTTAAAGCAGTATTTTTTCTTTGCACAGTGCAAACTTTTTTGGTCCCGTGCGAAAAAATTTTTGCAGTTCAATTTTCGCATGGTGCAAGGAAAAATCTGAGAACAAGTCGTCTAAAAGATGTTGGTTTTTGGACAACTAGGTGACTTCTAATATACATGTAACAGCGGGGATGGGAGATCCCCTCCACCCCAAGTCAAACGTACCCCGCATCCCCCAAAATCCAGAAAATTTTTGAACCCCACACCAATTTTTGGAAAAAATTGAATTTTTTACAGTTTTTATGGCGTTTTTTGGCCAAAAATTGGAGGTACTTTACCATAATTTACCAAGGTCGAAAGTTCCGGAGGGGTGAATTATCCCAAAATTGTAGGACCACTAAATTTAGAGTCGTAGCCGTTTTGCAGGTCAAAGATGAAAAATGGCTAAAACGTCCTATATAGCATGTTTAAATGTGAAAAAACTGCATTTTTAACTACTTTTTGTACCATTCCGACTAGTTTCGCCATTCTTGTAAGTTACAAAATATGAGAATTTCATCGAAAATTTCGACTTTTCAGATCATTTTAGGTTCATTATAGGTATTTGTATGGGTAAACAAAACAGAAATGTATTAGTCGGCGCGAAGCGCCAAAAAAAAATTAGTATCTTCGCAGCTTTTATACCTAAAAATCGCGCAGAAAATGTTTGATAGCTCGAAATCGTCCGACAGTGATTCACGTCTCGGACCCTGAGGTGGAGAGTAATACCCCTCACCCACCACCTATGGGAATGTATGTCCTTTACCCCCTCCCCTAAAAATGGCCGGGACCCAGCCCCAAATTTCGAGCCGTTATATACATGTATGCTTTTAATGCTCAAATATCCGGAAACGTTGGCGCTCCGGGCCGGTAATTCGAGAGATATAATACTCTTCCAATTCGCGACTACACCATTATAAATTTTTAGTGTCATTTCTGACTTTTGTACTGACATGGTTATTCTACGTTGCACATTTTACTACTAAATTAATATTGTAGGCACTCGCTTCGACAAAAAACGCATCGTGAAAAAAGGAAATGCGTTCAAGATAGAAAGACAAAAAAATAGATTTGGTTTAGTCTTTTACTTTTTCTCGAAATAATTCGCTAAACTTTAGAAGTTCGCTTTTAGAAAAAAAATCAAATTGATGAAATCAAAAAAATTAGTGAAATTACTTTTCCTTCAAAAAATGTGAGGAATGCCGACTAAATAATATAAGAATACATTAAAAGGAACACTTTTATACATGAAATGCTAACAATTTTTAGCACTTTATTTCATTTTTCCTACTTTTTTACCTTTATGCAGTAAATAAGCGAGCAACACACGCTCAACAATTATTACTGAGGTTTTTGTATCATAGCAGCAGCAGTACTTTTAACTTGTTGGAAATCGTGCCATTCACATGTTCAAATTTTAATCAGATCTTTTGATCAAATTGAGAAAATCAAAACACGTGCAATTTTCAATGTTAGACTCGCTCATAGAATTGTTAAATGTTATTTATAGATTTTAAGACTCAAATAGAAAATGTGCAACAGCAATGCATGTCTAAAGAAATGACTGAGGAAACTGGCGTTTTTGAAATTTTGGCATTGAATTCAAACGGAAATTTTCAAAAATGCAAAATTTTTGTTGTGTATGTATTAGTGATCGTACGGGGTCAGATTTTCACCCCCGATCGGGGTCGGGGTCGGGGATGAAAAACCCCGGTTTTCGGGGTCGGGGTTGAAGATTAACAATTAACATTTGTAATTTGAAAAGGATAAAAACGATACCTTCACTTGTTTGTAGAGCCTAATAAAGCTGGTTATTTATTTTCATTTCAAGTTCAAAAATGGTCTTAGCAATTTAGCATTACTTTCAATTTTAATCACTAATCGCTCTCGCTTTTTCGTTTTCTTCCACAGTTTTTTCATAACGGTTTTCTATGGCGCACTGATTGTAGAGGAGCCAATGGCGCGAAGCGCCGAAAATTTCCGAAATTTTTACCGTTTTCATGTAGAATTAACGCCCTTTCATTGACAAACAGTTCGGAAATCATAAGTGGCGCAAAGCATCAAGAAATTCAGTCATATTTTACCGCCCTAAGACAATAATCGGCGGTGCTAAGTGCAGGAAAATTTTGACGTTTTTACTCTTGAAACTCAATTTATACCGCTTAAATCATACAGAACAGATAAAGTCATTGCGGCGCGAAGCGCCGAAAATTTTTAAAAATTCCTAATCCTTTTACCTTTTCTGTCCTAAAAATCTCTTTCAATATGTAGAACGAGATTGTACGGCTGGGGGTCTGGAGTGGCGCTCAAGCGCCCCCAGCGAGGTCCAGAGCAGAACCCCTGAAAATTTTGTAAAAAAGCACTCTAATTTTTAATTAGTAAAGTTAAAATTTTCGCAAATTGGCAAAATCTCGGTTCTGAATTAAGTCCAAAAAAACTTCGCAACCAATAAGTCATTGAATGATGCAACAATGAGAATTTTGTTCTTACTATTTTCAGGCCCATTAGTGGCCTTCTTATTAACTAGTTCAGAAAACAGAAAATGCGCAAAAACACAAGAAAATTTGGCCTTTTCTTTCATTTAGAATAGAATTATGTGTCTTTGTAAAGAAAGATAAACAAAGCAGAGAATAGACAAATTGGTACGCAAAGCCATTTTCGCACTTTTACTATTATGTTAAACAAGCATGTACAGTTTCATTCAATGAACTAATAGTGCAATAAATCACTAAAGTGCTGCGAAGTGCTGGATTATTTTAACAGATTCAAGCTTTTAAATTCATTGGATCTGTATAACAATAAATAATAATGACTCGGCGCGAAGCGCTAGAAAATTTTGACGTTCGTGCCTTTTTAAACTCAATGTTCCGGACACATTGCGCCGGAAAGATCAACATAATTTCTGAAAAATTCCGGAGGGCATGTGCCTCCATTCCCCCCGGCTACGCCTGTGATTCCGCAGTAATTTCGGCGCACATCATAAAGGAAAATATGCGAACATGTATGTGAGTCTTAACAACTATGGCGACCAGGCGTACTTTTCATGAAATATCGCGAGTGTCGAGTTTAACATATTAATTTTGCTGGTGAATGAATCGTCCTTGTTCCGAATTTATTTGCTATTTATACAATTCTTCTATGTACCAACAAATAAAATGCTATATTTCACCCCCGAAAAAAGGTTCAACCCCGACTCGAAAAAATCATGCCCCCGGTCGGGGTTTAGGCCGGGGTTTTTCGGGGTCGGGGTCGGGTCCCCGTACGATCACTAGTATGTATATATAGTACAAGGAAATTTTCGGTCGTGCAAAAGGATTTTGGAGTTTTTTGCACAATGCAAAGAGGCCCGTGGAAAAAAAAACGCTGAAAGTGTAAAGTGAATGACGATACATTAAGAACATGTACGCATTTCAGAGTGAAAATTGAATAATGACTACCTAATGTTTTGGCGTTTCCCAAAATTTTTATATTTCTCAAATTTTCTTGAATCGAAACTCAAATATCTCAAATTTCATATACGATAGAGAATTTAAAAAATTATTAGAACATTAAAAATAAAAAACCTTATTTTATAAATATACAGAATCTATCTTTTGGGGAAATGAGTATGTTTCTTTTATTTTAATAAACCTGCATTGAATAGCAGTTGTCAAATGTCAATAAGAATTTGCTCCAATTTTATTTTACATTCTTCACCAATTTTAACTGGAAAACTATGCGAAACCGACCAGTGGCGGATCTAGGATTTTCCTAAAGGGGCGGTACCCTAAAAGGGGGCGGAACCCTGACTTGGGCGGAAAAAATAGCCGTTTTAACCCGAAAATCGCTGAAAATCGCTCAAAAATGTTTAATTCTGCGCACTATTTTGGGTCAATGGGGGGGGGACCCGCGGCCGCCCCTAAATCCGCCCCTGAAGCCGACTGATGCAATTCAATTGAAAATAATTTTGTTGCCAGCTTATGCTGTTTTGTATGATAAATAGGCCATTGAGGCCGCATCAAGCGTTTTGGACATCGACGACAAAAGATGAGCAGATTTTAACAAAATTACTATTACTAAGGCTCTCTGAGGGCAATCAAAATTCAGAAACAATGAAACTTGACGTCCATGCATAGATGAAAATTTAAGCATATGAGAACCCCTGAGCGAAACTTCACTTTTACACTACGAATAAGTTTACACTCGCATCAGCGCACAAGATCGTGGATTCAGTGACGCAGCAACATTATAATCTATCTTATGGAGGCTTGCGCATTGACCAATTAAATGAGCTGATAGAGAAATCGACTAAAATGCGATTTAAACTAAAACACCAACGCTGTAAACACAACGATCAATAGGCAATAAGCGCATTAAACCTTATTCTGCGAAATTTTATTACAGTAAGCCTGTTTATTACAACGAAATGATTCAGCCACAAGTGTAGCAGGTCAAGGGAATTCAGGTCAATACCGGTCGTGACTCCATCCCCAAAAAATAACATTCTGACCCCCCGTTAGGTGCGCAGGGTCAAACTTTCACGAGGGGTGAGAACTGAAAATTGCTAGATAGCTCTGCTTCATAAAAACGGCTGGGGTTAGAAAATTAGCTATATAGCCTTTTTGGTCACAGAAAACTAGCTATAAAGCCTTTTTGGATTCACAAATATAGCTAATATAGCCCTTTTGGACTTAGCTATTAATCCCTTTTTGAAGTCGAGAAAATAAACTATATATTCTTTTGAAACTCAGAAAAAGACAACTAAATAGCATTTCTGAGCTCAAAAAGACAATATAGCTAATTTTCTGAGCCCAAAAAGGCTGTAAAGCTAATTTTCTGAGCCCAAAAAGGCTATACAGCAATGGTTTTTCAGCCGAAATCGCTGTAGAGCTATCAGTTTTTCACAGCCCACCCCCATGCTCATGTAAGTGACCCCCTATTGAGCAAAAAACCTAATTTCCAAAGCCGATTTTAATTTTCGCCATTTTTTCGTACCAAACATACGTCCTCCCCTAAAATGACACGCGAACCGCCGCCAAAATTTTTATACCCTTTAAGTGAATTAGGCATTCCATGTACAGCGTGTGCGATTCGACAGGAGATTCGGGGTATTCTCCAAATTCATTTACACGGAGAAACTCAAGCAACGCGAATCTCGTCTATTACACTTTACAACAAAAATTTACGCCTGAAAATTTAAATTGAATGTAAATCGACTAATTTTTTAATCGATCAACTTAATTTGACATGAAAAAAAATCTGATGTAAATCGTACAAATTCAAATTGTGATTTAGTTTACAGTGCTCGTGTCAGGTATGACGCGACACCTTACGACTTCTATAAAAAACTGTTCGAATCAGATGCGCGCGATTGAACAACAGGAATCGAACGCATATGATGAAGAGACTTAACATTTAAATGGAACCGGTCCTTGCTCATTAGGTAAAACTACTAGGTGAGGAGTCAGCGCTGATAAATACTGTTAGGTGTCGAAACCTAGCAGCACCGGTTTTATATGCAAGTGCGCACAATAATATATTAAGCTGCACGATTCTCAAGGCAGCTCTGTCCGAGCTGGTGACTGTTACCATTAGCATGGTCAGCCTGTTAGGTGGGCCAAGTAAATACTGACCTGAGGATTATTAAGCGATGAACTAACTTTGACTCGACAGACATGCACAGACACCCAGAGTATATACATTATGAATAGGATAGGAAAATAAAGGTTACTACGGGGCTCGACAGACACGCAAAGATACGCGGAGTAACAAATTAGGAATTGATATATTGAATAAGTGTATTATTACATATGCTTATTATATGAATACCAACTACCGGGCGTGGCACTCGCCGCGAAATTTGAACAATAAAGAACCGATTGAGTTTATTTAGGAACGATTTTTTACGACCTACTAGCGGGAGACCTAACTAAAGAGTATCCTGACATGCTTTAATTGGTAGGTCGTGGAAAAGCGTTCCTAAATAAACCCAATCGGTTCTTTATTGTTCAAATTTCGTGGCGAGCACTGTACATCGTCGCGAGCGTTGTGAGTGTAAACTCGCTTCTTCCGCGTCCTCAGAAATCTCGTTGAGTTTACACTTCCTTCCCAAGACGCATCCAGGCGAGTTAGCGCGCATTTACTCGCCGCCAAACAATATTGAAAATCTTAGACGTTAAGTTTAAACAAAAACACGCACAGCAATTCATTTTACACCAGATTTAGTCTACACCTTTCTTAAAAAAGCAATGGACGCGCGTCAGAACCCGGCTCTTCGCATTTCTGAATAGTTTCGCGCATTCACTTTACACAAGACTTCAAATTGAACCACTGTATTCACTTTACGCAAGGGATAAATTTACACCCCTACATTCACTTTGAAACAAGAATCCACTTTACACTAAATCAACCACTTTAACTCAACCTACGGTTCACTTTACACCACTGATTAAAATGGGACAAATCCATGCGACCGGTGAGTTTAAACTTACGCTTTCGGCGTCTTCCGGATTTTCGAACGCGACGAAGCCAAAACCGCGCGATTTGCCACTTTCGTCGATCATAACTTTGGATGACAAAACGGTGCCAAATTTTTCGAACATTTCGCGCAAGCGAACGTCGTCGATTTCGTCGCCGAAATTTTTCACGTAAGCGTTCGTAAATTTTCGCGTCGATTCGCCCATTTCGCGCAGCCTTTGGGCGCTCGGCATAAATTTGCCAACGAATCTTGAAAAAAATATTCAAGTTTTTTTCAAAAAAAATTGTAAAAAACGAATATTTCGACTAGAAAACATTTACTTCAAAAAAATCGCAAAAAAACAAAAATTCTGATTAATCTAAAAATATGTTCAATTTTTTCAAAGATAACAAAGCGGAAAAAACTAATATTTCGACTGAAACATACTCTGTTTCAAAAAATTGCAAAGAAAGGAATATTTCGATTGAAAAAATATTCCAAAATCGCAAAAAACGAATATTTCGACTGAAAAAAGATTCCTTATATGGGAAAATCGCAAAAAGACAACTATTTCGACTTAAAAAATATTCTCCTCTTTAATCGAAGAAAACGAATATTTCGACGATAATATGCTAATTTAAAACAAAATCGCACAAAAACCGAATATTTCTACGAATCCGAAAAAATAATTAAAATTTCGACGAATCTTTGAAATTTTTTCAATTATTTCAAAACAAATCGCGAAAAACGAATATTTTGACTAAAAAATATTCAATTTTTCAAAAAAATGAAAAAAAGAATATTTCGACGAATCTAAACGAATATACATTTTTTTTAAAAAAACCGCAAACAACGAATATTTCGACAGAAAAAATAGTCTACTTTTTAAAAAATCGCAAAAACAGAATTTCGAAATTATTGTTATAATGCGTCATACATACACGATCATAATGACTAAGTAAGCATGCTAGTAGGTAATCGATAATTACGGTATAAAATTATTTAGGATAATGCTAATTCGCCTTTCGTGCTTTATTAAACAGGGGAAAAGGGGATCAGAGTAGTCATCCCCATCCCCTAAAGCTTGATATTTACTTAATCACTCCCACCCTCCGATTAATGGAAAAAGTGGTATTTTTAAATGGTTTCCAAGTGTATCGAGGAGATAGTCCAACCCAGAATCGGCCCTTCCTCCAAAAACTGATACGTTTTACTGGTTTATGATTGATTGGCAAAAACTCGCTTTTTAAAGCAATTATTAGTCGTCATTTTTGCCATTTAGCCAAAAATAGCTCATTTACCAAAATATCAAGCCGTCGCTATGCCTGATAGCCCCTCTCATATTCATAGTCGATAAAGTACGGCCTCTGCCCCATAGGTGGGCGGCACCATAGCTCTGGGGGGTGGGTGCAATATTTGTTCAAAGGTAAAAAACGGCCTTAAAAATGGTGATATGGCGGAAAAAACATCATCGAGCACTAACCATTGTCATCAAAAAATCACGAAAAAAACAAAAAAAAATTTCAAAAATTGAATTCTGGGGGGGTATTTTGGTTTCTGGGAGTGCATACCCCCCACGCCAAGGTATGCTCGTCCACAAAATACTCACACTTTCTTGCCGTTGAGCAACATGCCGTTGACTTTCTCAATGGCCCGTTGAGCGGCCTCTTCCGTTTCAAAATGGACGAAACCGTAGCCTTTGGAATTCGATTCTTCGTCGGTGGCCACCTTACAGCTCAAAATATTGCCGAAAGTCGAAAACGTGTCGTAGATGGCCTTATTGTCGATCGTTTTGTCCAAATTTTTAATGAAAATGTTACCGACGCCCGAGCGGCGCAACGACGGATCGCGTTGGCTCCACATTATTCGGATAGGCTTGCCCAAAAGTGGGTCAAAATTCATCGTATCCAACGCTCTTTCGGCTGAGTAAACATTAATATAGAGTAAATATGGAAAAGATGAATAAATACGTAAAAATATACGCATACGTAATAAACGAAATGCAAAAATACATTTCTCGCTACTTAATCGTAATACTAAACAGTCCTTAAGTTTTGTTAAGGATTGCTTTGCCTACGTTACTTGAGTATAACAAAGGACGCTGTCGTATTTTAACACAGCGATGCAAATCACGAAAAAAACATATTTTGCTTGAGAATTGCACATGAAAATTCTTGAACATTGTTAGCATACCTGGGCGTGTGGGTTTGGGGGTATGCATCCCCAGAAACCAATATACCCCCATCAGAATTCAATTTTCGAAATTTTTTCGCAATTTTTTGATGTCAATGGATACTGCTCGATGAGATACATTGAAAAATGATGTTTTTTCGCCATATCACCATTTTTAAGGCCATTTTTTTACCTTCGGAAAAATCTTGCACCCCCCAGAACTTTGGTGCCGCCCACTTATGATATGATTGTTAGGCGTTCAAATTTCGTGGCGAGGTCTGTAGACTGTAATACACTGTAACTTGACGAAAATTTATTTTTTTGCATTTTGCGTTGACTCAATTGGTTTCCAAACAATTCATTTTTAGATTTTCCTCGTAAACACATGTTTTTTCACTTGTTATCACTAGACTATATTTGTCCTGGAATATTTCGTTAAAGAAATCATATGTGAATATTGTAAAAACTTGCAAACAGATTTTAGAGTGATCAAGACAAAAAGTGCTATTCTCGCTAACAAAGTGACCAGGGTATAGATAAAATATTACGGATAAGGAGTTGCTTAAAAATTAATTGACAGGCAAAGAATGGTTTAAAAAACTGGATGGCAAAAGAGCTTAGTCAGTGTCTTTTGAGTGTCTAGAAAATAAGTTTTATAAGGCATGAATTACCGTCGGCGGGCTGTTGGAAATTGACGTAAGCGTAGCCAAGTGAACGGCGAGTAATTGCATCGCGGCAGACGCGAATAGAAAGCACCGGGCCTGCTGAGGAAAATTTCTCGAACAACATGGCCTCAGTCACTTCGGGATGCAGATCGCCGACGTACAAGCTAGCCATTGGATAGGAATGCGGAACTTGACCAACTGCTGCCATTTTTTGTTTTTATGCAAAAATGACGAAATATTGTGAGTAACGTATCAGTACAGGAAATAGCCTACTTATTAAAAAAATTTTACATTTGTCAACAATTAAAGCAAAGAGAATCATCGATATTACCTGAACAAAGTGTAAAAAGAGGATGCAGAAAAATAAAAAAGAAGCAAAATTAGTGTGCGATGAATGGTACCCACCCTGATCGAAATAACCCATAGCGGGATCAAAGTAGCCCAAAAAAACAATGGTTATTACTCAGCCAGCATTCCTAAAAAATAACACTTTTTTTAGCTGGATGAACTAAGCACCTAAGACTTTCTGGGACTGGAATATGAATACGTCTGAAAAGATTGGAAATTATAATTTATTTAAAATTAAAAATTATGCACAAAATTTTTTCCCCTACTATTTTGCAAATAACATTGAGCCAATGAGATTCTGAGGAATCGACTTGAATAACTTTTGCAAAAGGTAATACGTTTATATCTCTGCTGATTAGTTTTCCAGCAACTCGCGTAAAAGTGATCAAAGTAGCCCCATGATCAAAGTACTCTTCTTCTAATACCGTCGCCTACCTACTTATTCAAGCCATTTACATGAAAACTTTTCGACTGTACTAACTTGTTTCTTCTGAGTGCATGTTGATAACTATAGGTAACTATCGACCTATTTCGCTCTTAGGATTAATCACTGCTAAACGAGAACATGCCTTCCTTTTTTGGATTTTTTCGAGAACATGGTGACCTTCGTGTTTTTTTTGTCAAAAATGCTATTTTCCTGGGTTTTCGACATTGCTAAATCCAAAAAAGGTTTTCGATCGGAACGCGGTTTTTTTCTGCATGTTTTAAAAAATTCCTTGTTCAGTTTTCAATTTGTGGTGAGCGCTCGCTCCGCAATTTTTGCTCCATTTATCTCAGGCTTAGCCCATGCGCTGGCATCAATGTGAATGCACATAACTAAGCCTAAGCCTAAGACATAGGTAACCCCGCACAGTCACAGTACCCCGACGCTTGTGAGACTAATCGGGAACATTCTCAAAGGCAGGGCTTACTTTTCGCCTATCCTTAAACACATTCACTTCAACAACCGGTAACTCGGTCAATAATGCGGACAACCCCTAATTCTATCAGATTTGAATTTCTTGACCCTTGATTATATTTAATCAGCCAGGCAAAATTAATTTCTAGAAGTCACTCCGTTCTCAACATTAGCCGTTTTCGACATTGCTGAATCCAGAAAAGTGGTTTTATCGATCGGAATGCGGTTTTTTTCTGCAAATTTTGAAAAATAATTCCTTTTTCAGTTTTCAATTTGTGTTGAGCGCTCGCTCCACAATTTTTGCTCTATTTAGGTATCTCAGGCTTAGCCCATGCGCTAGCATCAATGTGAATGCACATAACTAAGCCTAAGCCCGAGGCATTGGTAAGCCCACTCAGTCACAGTCCCCCGACGCTTCGGAGACTAATCCGAAACATTCCCAAAGGCAGAGCTTACTTTACGCCTATCCTTAAACACATGAACAACAGCCTGCAACTCGGTCAATAATGCCAACCGCCACCTAATTCTTTCAGATTTGAATTCCTTGACCCTGAATTATATTAAATCAACCAGGCAATGTAAATTTCGACGTCACTACGTTCTCAATATTAGCCTCGAAAACCCAGGAAAATAGCATTTTTGACAAAAACACACGACGAAGGTCACCACGTTCTCAAAAAATTCCAAAGAGTATAAATAGGAATAAAAACATTAACCTTAAGTAAGAAAGAATAAATACCTACACAAATAGATACCAAAACATTAAACAAATAAGATTAAAGAGTAGGAAATCATGTTAAAAGAATAAAGAAGCAGCTGTCATGATAAGTACTCACCAAAAATCCAATAAATCGCCGAGGTGAATCTGCCTTTCTTTTTTTAATTTTGTATTTTGAAATTTTTTTATGGTTTTAGGTTAAATATTTTGAAATTTTTATGTATTATCAAACGGCTTAAAACCCGTTTTTAATGTTTTCTAGGAAAAACACTAAAAACGAACAACCGAAACGGGTTAAAAGTTAATACAAACAAATTATAACTGACGACGAATTGATCAGATGACTCGTTGACTACAGTAACTGATCGAATGAAACCTATAGCAAAACAAACCGACAAATAAAAAATAACGCCTTCTTCTGCCTAATTTTTTCAAATAAATAGAGCATTAATTAATTTAAAAGAAAGTAATAATGCATCATATAATTGATTTCTCTTTATAGTTTATTCAAACTTTCTGCAGAATACTCTTGCTTTATTACATAAGAAGTAAAGAATGAACAAAATTCTACACGACCTATCCATCAGTAGGTCTCGTAGCGAAAATCAACATACCTGTCACGATCCCAAATCAAGTTTGCCTCTATAAGTTTCGCACTATTCACCCATAGAGTTTTTTTATAATTCCTATTATAATTTATGATTGCTTATTATAGAACCTTGTTACATTTCATCAAAAATATCTACAATACTCATTTATGTCTTCAAAAGCTTGTGATTCGTGCTTTATCACTGCAGTGAAATGTTCCACACGCCTTATACCTTAAGCCATACTTTGTGCTCGCTCATTTGTCACTAGCACGACGATGCTCTTTTTCTGACGATGCTCTTTCTTTCTAGAGCATAAGAACTCTAGCAAAGAAAAATGCTCCGATGTAACAAAAAAGGTTTGCTTCCTAAATTTCTGGCTTTCAAGGTTTTTAATAGGATGCTTAAGCGTTCTAAGTGTTACATAACATGCCAGAGGCTTCTGCTAAATGAGGAGTTGAAAGGTAAAATCAAAGAGGTCAGAAGAGTCGTAGGAAATTTGAAGGCACAGATAACCTTGTTTGATTCAAGAGTACCCTGGCTGGATTCTCAGGTATCATTAACATACCTACATTAGACGCAATGTGTCTAAATCTCTCAACCATGTTAGACAGTTGCATAGCAAGAAGGTAAAAAACTTGCTTATGCATAAAAGTGTTTCAGTATCGATCCTGACAATGTTGTGGTTAATTTTAGTAACCGCGTTTTGACAGCTGATGAGAAGCTTGTCTTGTCTTATGGTATGAAGTAGGTACTCTATAACACCTAGGAAGATCGAGTTTGGTGATTATTTGCTGCCTTTTTGAGAAACTGATGGGGTTCCTCAATAAACAAACTGCCTTTAACTGTGATAATGTAAAAATGCAAATGATCAAGAATCAATTGCGTGACATTGCTCTTAGCTCATACTTTAATTATGATAAGAAGCATTGTGATAATCTATCAAAGCGTGACTATGAAATCCTCAGCAATCTGTCAAAAGACAAGAATATCATTGTCCTAAGGGCAGACAAGGGTAACCAAGTTGTAATTTTGAACAAAAATGACTACATTAGGAAGTTGAATGATGTCTTGAATGATAACTCAAAGTTCAAAGTCATTGACTGTTATCCTTGTCAGTTTATACGCTCAGTTGAGAAACGCATATCAGCCCGTATACTGAAGGTTCATAAGCAGAATGGACTATCTTCTGATGTGTATAAAAGTATAAATCCTGTAGAATGCAGTTATGGCAGGCTATATGGCTTGCCTAAGACCCATAAGAGAGATATTCCTCTAAGACCGATCTTGTCAGCCATCAACACTCTAACTTATAAGTTGGCTAAGTATTTTGTGCCGATCCTACAAGACATAAGTACAAATGAATACACTTTATGTGACACTGGTAGTTTCCTGACAAGACTTAAGGCTTTTACATACGAAAGCCATCATTTTATGTCTAGTCTTGATGTTCAAAGCTAGTTCACTAATATTCCACTCAATGAGACCATTGTATTAGGAAACTATTTGATGATCAGAATGTCATGTTAGTAAATAACATGAATCGTCATCAATTCAAACTGCTTTTAGAACTTGCATTTAAAGAGTGTTACTTTACATGCAACGGTAAAATCTATCAACAGATAGATGATGTTGCTATGGGTAATCCGCTTGGCCCAGTTATTGCCAACATTTTCTTGAGCTATCATGAAACAAAGTGGCTCGGAGACTGTAATATAAAGATCAGACCCAAGTTTTACACATGTAAGTTATGTCGATGACACATTTGTAGTGTTTTCTGACAGAAATCAGCCTACAAAGTTCTGTGATTACATGAATCAGCAACATCCTTATATGAAGTTCACATTTGAAACTGAATGTGACAAGAAATTGAATTTCCTTGATGTTCTTGTTGAAAGGAAGTCCGATGATATTGTGACATCATCATATTAGAAACCTACATGTTCTGGCCTTTATGCCAAATTGTCTAGCTTCATTCCTTTTGCCTATAAAGTGGGTTTAATAAGGACACTTGTGAGCATACGTGGGCAGCAAGAAAATTCTGGGGGAGTGCAAGATTTTTTGAAATTCAAAAAATGGCCTTAAAAATGGGGTATGTGATAAAAACACCATTTTCCGACGTTTCTCATCAAGCACTATCCATTGGCATCGAAAAATTGCGAAAAAAACAAAAAATTTCTAAAATTGAATTCTGGGGTGTATTTTGATTTCTGGGGGGTATTTTGGTTTCTGGGGCGTGCATACCCCCAAACCCCCACGCCCAGGTGTGCTTGTGTAAGTAGAACACTTGCACTTTCGAAATCGTCTGCGATAGCTCAGTTGGCAAGAGCAGCGGTCCGGTCAACCGTGGTCCCGGGTTCGAGTCCCGGTCGCAGATACTATTTTTACATTGGAAGTCTCGAGTTGAAATGGCTCATTCTATTAAAACTATCTAAATGTAACCGACGATCGGGTTACACTTGTGAGTCGCATTTATATGATTTGTAACTCATATCAGACTTTTGTTCTTGATATTGACAAGCTGAAGCAGACTCTACTGCAAAATGAGTATTCTTTGGCTTGATTGATAAGGTCATATCAGACTTTATGACAAAGGTTTATAATAAGAGTGATGAAATAAAAGTCGGGTGTGATAAATTATGCTATTCTCTTTTTTTGCCTTACACTGGTGTGCATGGCTACAATGTACGCAGCAGAGTTCTAAAGCTCATATCTGCATTTAACCCTCAGATTAGAGTAAGGTTTGTTTACAAACCTGTAATTTGTATAAGCCGGTTTTTCAAGAACAAGGATGCTATGCCTGCTAAGCTACTCTCAAATTTAGTATATAAGTCTACGTATTCTAGCTGTATGGCTAGTTATACATTGGCGAAACTCGCCGACATTTTGGGAGTAGAATTGCAGAGCATACTGGCATCTCATTTGCTACAGGAAAGCCAATTCAGGGTGATAGCTTATCTGCTATTCACAAACATATCTCAAATAGCAATCATTCAATTACATTAGATTGCTTCATGGTTATTAGTCGAGCATCCAACTCTTTTGATCTTTTAATCAAGGAGTCATTTTAAATAGCACGTGATCGTCCTATTCTCAACAGCAATGTTTCATCATATCCTCTAAATTTATTTTAATTTACTAAAATCCCACCTTTTTCATTTTCTTATAGTTTAAAATCTTTTATAATTCTCTTCATAATTTAATAGTATGTTTAAACTTTAAGTTTCTCTTGGTTTACAACTCTCGCTTAGCAAGCTCATTTTTCAAAACTAAATACATATACTTGAATTTCTTCATTCTTAAGGATGTAAATGGAGGGGACAGGGAAAAATATCCCTATATGTGCAGAAGCCTTAGTAATATGCTAAACAGTTAGACTTCCCCTAAACAACACAAAAATCGAAGTATATTATGCGGCCTATGCGCATTTCTGCGGAGTTTCCGTAGTAATTTCGATTACGATGGCGAGTATTTTGTTACTTTATTTTGGAAGATTTAAAGATATTTTTCGTGGTTTTTCATGCGAACTATTGAGTTGGACATGTATGTGTAAAGTTAAGAGCATTGTGGGAGGTCAAGATTTCATTAAATAAATAATACATTGATTATATAATAGTCATGAAAGTGTCTTCAATGCTCTTCTTTGCGAAACACTTGACGGGCTGCAGAATATACATAGGTACAGTCGCGTGCAAAACTTTAGGGCACCCTGCAAAAAATCATAAAATTGACATATTGTAAATAGCAGCCCTGTTACACGTAAAATTCAGATCAACATTACACTGCCTAGAAGTATTTTTTGCGCTGAATTTAAATATGAAGTCAGTTTTTGCCTAGCTTTTCTCTTTATTATTTATTATGGGCCGAAAAAAGGTCTATTTCACCCACATGTCGAGCAAAAATTGTTAGTTTGATTAATGATGCGAAATTGTCGCAAGTGGAAGTATCAAAACTTTTAAATATTAGCCGACATGCAGTTCAGAATGCACTTAAAAATTTTGTGCAATTTGCTTCTGTATCGAGATTTAACCCGGTCTGGGCATCCACGTAAAACAAGTGTTAGAGTGATCGGCATTTGTAACGATTGTGCGTTGCAGATCGCCAAAAATCGACTCTGGACTTTAGGAAAGAGCTAGCTTGCGATGGCGGCCCTTTGGTTTCACGATATACCACTGGTAGACGTGTTATAAGCGCAGGATTAAATAGCCGGATTGCAGTTCGGAAGCCATTCGTAAGTGGTCAATCGAAAAAGGTTACTGGATTTTGCTCGTTCTCATCTTTATTGGACTGTGGATTATTGGAAGCGAGCACTCTTTACCGACGAGTCAAAATTTGAATATTATACCTCTACAACAAGAATTCTAGTTTGTCGACGTGTTTGTGAAAAGTATAAGATTGAGTGCATGGCCGGCACTTTAAAACATGGTGATAGTGGCAGTGTTTTGGTGTTGGGTGCTTTCGGAGCCAAAGGAGTTAGTCGGCTTGTTACCATTCCGCAGTGCCCAAATTCACAGCAAGTGCTTACATTGATTTAATTGACGAAAATTTATTGCCTTCACTAGAAACGTCCATTTTATCTCCATCTGAAAAGTTTATTTCCAACAAGACAATGATTGCGAACACAAAGCAACCATAACGATGGATTACTTCATTGATAAAGGAATTTTTGGCCGCCTCAGTCTCCCGATTTAAATCCTATCGAGAATTTATGGCACATAATAAAGTAACGGTTGCGCCAGGACATGTTTCATGCCCATTAGCTGAAATGACGCAGAAGCTTCAAGAAATTTTGAATTCAATTCTAACTGAAAAAATGTAGAATTAGTTAATTCAAAGCAAACCCGCTTAAAAGCTGTGATCCAGTCAAAAGGCTTCCCAACAGCATTTTAAAATTGATTGTATGTTGTTTACTTTTGGTATATTTAATATTTTAATGCAGTTTACCGCATGTTGTTGTTATAAAAAACTCGCAGAAAGGTGCTAAAATGAGATAAAACACATGTAACCAAGGGGTACTCTAAACTTTTGCTCGTGACTGTACTTCGATTTTTGCATTGTTTAGGGGAAGTCTAAAGGCCCTGCAATACTTCCCGCCACGCGGCGCCGCAGCAGTGCAGCGTTGACAAAATGTGGTGCTATACTTCCAAGCGCGGTGCAGCGTGGCGCCGCGTGGAAGCATACGCAGCACATCGCCCCGCGGCGCCGACGCGGCGCCAGCGTGGCAGATAATTTGAAGTTTGAACACTGTTCAAACTTTTGCCAAGCGGTGGGACGCGGCGGCCTATATTTATCATTTATTTATTAGGGAAAGCTTGATTTTAGCATTTTTATGATGTACTGATGTTTATGCGTACGTGAAAGCGTGAAAATTGAATATAAAATCGATTTTTAAGATGTCTGTTTGCAAAAATGTGTGTCTCTATTAGTGATGTAAAAGATCCAGATTTTTACCCAAGATCCAGATCCGGGTAAAAGATACCGGTTCACGATTTTCTGGCAGATCCAGATCCAGATCCAGATCAGATAACCAGATCAGAAAGTAACCAGATCCAGATTCAGATCGTTTTGCCAGATCAAAATTTAAAAAGATCCAGATACAGATCCAGATCCAGATAAAAATATATTTTTTGTGCAGCAATTTGTAATGCTAAAAAGGAAGGCGTAAAGCGCCCAAGCCCAGATTGATTGGGGGGTGCTCGGGTGGCGGGACTGATGCAACAGCCCCCCAGAGGGTCTGGGGCAGAACCGAGGAAAAATTTGCATTTTAGAGCTTTTATATGAAAATGATATCAAAAGTAAAAATTGTCTAAAGAAGTTTAGAACTTTTGAGTCAACCAAAAGACAGTGCAGTCTGCTATTACGAATGCAATTTTTTTAAATTACGAATGCAATTTTTTTAAACATTGCTGCTGAAATTATAATCATTCATGAATACTTATCGTACTGTTTGAAAGTTCCTTTCTATTCTCACCGACATCAACAACAATTTTAATCAACAAATAATTCAAATTTAAATAAAATGTTGGTTAATTTTAAACAAGGTAATATTTTTTTTAAATTGGTGTCTTTCAATCTGTTCCGATGTCCTAAACACGACAAAAAAATTCAAAGTTTACCCATTTTTAGGCAACAAAGTCTCTCAAAGGTCAATTCTGATGATCATTTATGTGAAAAAACAACCTTTAATACATTTTTATCACTTAAGTTGCTTTTCTGCAGAGCTTTAAAAATTTTTTCTAAAACCAAAAAATCATGGGGTTGCACTTTTTGGCCATTCTGAAGGGGAGTAGCACGGAACTGGGGGTCAAATGTCAAAACCTCCAGCAGACGCCCCCCACGTGCATGTAAAGCTAACCTACCCACATGAAATCGTAAAACAGAAAGGATACCATCGCTGAAAAATAACTCCTGATCTCTTTAGCAGATATAACGTGACTAAACAGATGCAGATCAAGATAGAGATCCGTTCTGTTCTGGCAGATGATCCGATCATTCAGCAGATCAAATATGGAATTGATCAGATTATCTGGATCTGGATCTGAATCTGGATAAAAAGATCAGATCCAGATGATCTTACACATCACTAGTCTCTATGTCTTTCAAAAACATTTTCATGATGCTGAAACCGAAAATGAGTACAGTTTTTAATGTGCACAATCGTTGACCTATACCCTTTTCACTTGTTTTCTCGACACAGAATACAGTAAGTTACAGCATCAATAAATTTTTTTCTGCCGCGCAGCGCCGCGTGAAGTATAACCTTTATTATGTCACACAGCGCCACGCGGCGCCGCGTTGAAGTATAGCAGCTAAGCAGGGCCTTAACTGTTTAGCACATTCCTATGGCTTCTACGCATATAGGGAAATTTCTATCAAGTCCCCTCGTTTTACATCCTTAACACTGAAGAAATTCGAGTATATTTACCTTTTTTGTTCTATCCATTTTCCTTTGCTATAGTATCATACTCAAGATCATTGCCGAGAGCGGAATTATTACGATCGCGTCGCTGCCCAAGAACGTTCGTGGAATAAACATTTCAAATGTGTACCGTTGATAATGCCTTACGTGTTCGTCGGTGATGACGTTCGTTCGTAGTCACAAACATACGTGGGCAGCACCAAAATTCTGGGGGGGGGTGCAAAATTTTTTCAAAAGGTCAAAAAATTGCCTTAAATATGGCGGTATGGCGAAAAAATACCATTTTTCATCGTTTCTCATCGAGCACTATCCATTCGTATCAAACAATTGCGAAAAAAATTTCAAAAATTGAATTTAGGGGGGGGGGGGGGGGTATTTTGTTTTCTGGGAGATATTTTGGTTTCTCGTGGGAATACATACCCTCCACTCGAACCCCCACACCCAGGTGTGGTCACAAAGCGTCGTATAACACTATGCATGTCTTTACGTTCCAAAAACGCTTTAGATGGTTATTATTTTTTAGGCTACGTATGAGTTCGTTAACGATTGTAAATTTATGCCATTTAAAATGTGAGAAACAAAGTTTAACCCTCCGTTTACCGTGTCCTATGCCGGAGGCACAATGAATCAATTTCGTGGTATTTTTTGTTATACCTTATCCGTGTGTCCAAAACTTTGTCGAGTCGAGCCTCGTTTTGGCTTCAGTTACTTCGTTTTTAATGGTTTAGCTCGAAGAGAGTATAGAGTAGTAAGAAATAGGCATTTTTGGCCTATATTTACAGTGATATCACAAAAACTCAAGAAGGGAAAATGACGTTCTAATAAGAAAATTTAGCGGTTTATTCCTTTCCAGCTCTCTTAAATGCATCCCCTGGATGTGTTTAACACAACAGAAATCTACTTTTCTTGTTTTTGCTTAACGTCCAACAGGCGCCTATTCTTGTGCATTGTGATATTTTTTTAATTATGATTCTTTCAAAAATAATTTTCAAAAAGCAGCATAACAAATTGCATTAAATGAAAGTAATAGCTGCCAGAGAATGTTAAGAAGGCATAGCATAATATGCACAAGGAGTTTATGCCACGATGGTGCACTTCGATTGCAAAATATGATGGTAAATGAAGGGTTAGGCAATTTACGTCGACCCACGCCAGAAACCAACGGCCCATTTGTTTGCTATTATATTCAACTTGCGAGCCTGTTTGGCCATATTTTAATTTGAGACATTTTGCAATTCGAAAAGCCGCCATTCGGTCTACACAAATTTCTAGCAACATAAATAACGGATGCAAGGCTAGTCTGTCATGATCTGAAATCAAATTGCTTATTTTTACGTTTACGACCCTCGCATTGATGTAGTTCGACGATTTTTGAATTCTTCGCATTGCTTGAAAGCATTGAATGGTGACCACACCTGGGCGTGGGGGTTTTGGGGTATGTCACCCCCCAAGCATAAAATACCCCCCCAGAAATCAAAATACCCCCCAGAATTCAATTTTTGTGGAAGTACAGCTTAAGAAGAAAAAAGCTGTTTGTGCTCCGATTATGATTCAATATCAAAAGACGAAGATGAAGAAGATGAATACTCGATTGTTATCAACAATTTGCTGCAGGCCAATTTAGCAGCTGCATCAACATTGCCTAGTGTCAACTGCGCCAGCCATTGCCACTGCTATATTAGTGGATCCAGCCATTGTTGTCATCTTTTCCGTTGCCCATGATGCAAGGTCCAATTTTTAAACCATTTATTTTGCCATCAGCGACGTGCTTGCTGTCAACCATAGATTAATTTTTGTTGACGATGCCCCTTGATAGTGATATTCTTCTCTACTACAACATCGACTTATTAAATTTGATGGAAGTCAACCAACAAATTAATACGATAACTTCTGTGCCGCAGGTTGCCCAAATCGTTAATACAACTGTGATGATTACTACAGCAAATGCAACTCGAGCAATTGTCACTTCAATGCCTACTATGCGTGTCACACAGCCTAGTGTTGCAGCAAATTTAGCTGTGTATAAAAATCCAAGGATTGCTCCACTGACGATTGAGATTCCGTAGTTGGTAGAAGCTGTCGTAGTGAAAGTTTTGGTACCATTACTCTGGAACAGCAAATATGTCGTCTGTTTCATGATTTATTTCTACCAATTGATGGAAGAATTAGGCCGCACAATTCCAGGCTTTTTGGCAGTCGATAGTTATCAAAATCTTTGTTCTTGGCTTGGATCCAAAAATGGCGCTCTGTTGTATCAAACTATTTTGAATGATATGCAGATGTATTATAATATGCTTTATCAACGCCATTTGCAGATTTGCCCAATTCCAGAACCGCCAGACCGTCCAACGGTTATCTCAGCAATCCCTCTGAGGCGGATGAGGCTGAGCGTTGTCATTGCCCGCGCTTACCTTGATTTATAATGCAACCAAGCGGTTTTCGTCAATTGTTTTATCCACACACTTATTCTGCGAAAAATCGCTTCTTCATTACAACCAGCTATATGGTCTACGAAGGCACTCTTGAGTGCATCGCGAATCACCCTGTTGTCAAGATGCCGCCCAAGATGTTTACCCAGCGTGCTCATAATATTCCAATTGAGCTGCTGTCACATCACATGCAGCCACCGCCTGACCATAAGGCCCCATTGTTGATTACTATGCGGCAAATGATTGACATTTTTAAATCTTTTTGTGAATTTCAACACAAATACGAAACAATTTACCATCATCAACCGATTTTCTTGATGCCAGATGTCAGGCATACAAAATTGCTGCTTGAATTTATCGATTGCCGATTTTATATGTTTTTCTGTTTGTTTCACCGACCCAGGCATAGATTGGCATATGTGTGATACTCCATCGGATGATGTTGGCCGCATTTATTGGTCCGTCCTATATCAATTTTCCAATTGAAGCCCGAAATTTCTGGAGTTAGCTGAAAACATCAAAGATCCTTACAAATTGTATCAAAAATTAAATCTATTCATCAGGCCACCAATCCGCAGTTGGTCATTCCTGCCCAGTTGAAACGTTATTGATCGCGTCAATCCTGGTTGCTCGCATTCGCTAAATTTTTGCAGCAACAACGCGAAGGATCCGACGCAGCAATGCAAAAACGTCGCGCTTCTTTGCAGGGTCCCTAGTGGACCTTCAGCAAAGATAAGGCACAACGTTATTGATTTGGATCTTCCAGCCCAAATCAAAGCACCTCTCTCCCGTATGACTATCAAACAGAAGGAAAGAGAAACCAGTGCTCCACAGCCGCCATTATGTACTACCATTACTTGTCGCCCAGGTTTGCTGACAGTTTCCTCAGCAATTCGACGCACTGGTCCAGAAGTGCACTTGCAGCGTCTTTGCGCCTTCTAAGGAATAGCCTCAGCGCAAGCCGCCCAACAAATCACAAATTTTGAAGTTGAGCATTGGTACGTTTAAACAAACCGAAAACCCAGAAGCGAGAAACTCCACGCGAGTGCCAATTTGATGCAGACCAACTTGCATCTGTGTCATCAAGGCAATTGCATGTTCCTTCAACTTTGAATGTTGGCCACGTTTTCCTTGACAGGAAACCACATCAATTTCGCCAAATGCCAGCGCCGGCAGAACAAACTTTCTTTCAGCATACACAAATTCATGTTGCATTGCATTCTACGCCGCCGCTGCAATAACATTTGTCTTACAGTTTTCCCGAATTATTGCCGCCACAGCCGCAGCATGTATTTTATGGTTTCAGTAAACCAGAGCCCAATTCCGCTCTATTTGATCAGCATCGCAATTTACGCCAGCGTTTGCAACCGTGACATTGGTCGTCGACACACGTGGGCGTGAGGGGGTTGGGGGTATGCACTCCCCCAGAAGTTGAAATATCCCCCCAGAAATCAAAATACCCCCAGAATTCAAATTTTGAAATTTTTTTTTGCTTTTTGGCGATTTTTCGATGCCATTGGATAGTGCTCGATGAGAAACGTCGAAAAATGGTGTTTTTTTCGCCCTACGACCACTTTTAAGTACATTTTTTAACATTTGAAAATTTTTTCACCCCCTTCCCCAAGAATTTCGGTGCTGCCCACCTATGGTCGTCGACCCAAAGGCAGACTTTGTCCACTCGAAATAATGACGGCAATCAAGAAATTAGTGACTTGTTGCATCACCGTTTGCATCGCCATTTACGATTTTATTTATCTAAACCCAGTTACAATGACCAACGCCAGTGATTTTGAATGGCATGGACACAAACACTTCGATAGTTGCCAGATTGGCCAGCAGATCAGATTCGAATTTAATTCTTCCTGCTGATGGAGTGGGATTTGCTACATCCAGATCCCGCTGAAGAAAAGCGGAAGTGCAAGCTCAAGCGGCTTGTTCTTCATGGATGTCAAGTGCACCAGCTGCTACAAAATTTGCTCAGACAGTCGTTGTATATGTACATATATGCCCTATATTATTTGTGTTTTAATTCTTGTGTTATTTTCCCATCAGTATTCTTGTTGATTCTTGTTCATAATACCATTCCTATGTTATATTTTACCTCGTTGTTTTAATTTCCGTCTATGCTCTTAATTTTTTCTTGCCTCTTTGATCTTATTGTTAAGCCTTACTTAATCTCTTGTCTCAAATTACTTGATTGCTCAGTATTTTGCATACCTGTTCTCAACGCCAGATGGCAAATTAACAATTGAGGTCAGACTCCATATTTTTAATCAAACTTTTCTCCTCTCCCAAATCTGCAGGGTTGGGTGAGGACATCACTTCGTCACTGACGACTGATTATTTTGTCAATTTTACGATAAAGCCGCCATTGAGCCGCCATCATTGTATTACGGCCGTGATTGCCGATAATTGCGAAAAATTCACCACTCCATGCCAAATTTTTTCCCGGTACGTGGGGGACTTTAATGGAGGTCGTTACCACACCTGGGCATGGGGGTTTGGGGGTATGCACCCCCTCGAGAAACTAAAATACCCCCAGAAATCAAAATACCCCCAGAAATCAAAATACCCCCTGAATTCAATTTTTTAAAATTTATTTCCGTTTTTTCGCAATTTTTTGATGCCAATGGATGGTGCTCGATGAGAAACGTCGAAGAATGGTGTTTTTTCGCTATACCACCATTTTTAAGGCAATTTTTCGTCCTTTAAAAAATCTTGCACCCCCAGAATTTTCTTGCTGCCCACGTATGGTGGATTACACGGTACGTACATTTTCGAATCGATCACTGTTTACCGTATTAAATCGGTACAGCATTCACGAACTTTTGAATTGGCACTTAGAAAATGTCAAGCTACTCAATTTGACGTTATCGCCATCAGCCCCCTTTGCACGCATTAACCCCGTAGCAGTGGTGAATCCAGGATTTTTCTAAGGGGGGGATGGGCGTGTTGGTACCCCTAAGGGGGGCGGAACCCTGACGTGGGCGGGATATTTAGCCGTTTTAAAGCGAAAATCGCTAAAAATCGCTCAAAAATCACTTAATTTTGCGCACTATTCTGGGCCAATGGGGGGGGGGGTAGCCGCACCCCGCCCCCTAAATCCGCTCCTGCCCAATAGCCAATCAAGCTGCATCCTTGAGATGCGTTAGCTTAGGTTACGCCTGCAGATTCGTACTTCTCCCCATATTTTTATCTTAAAACTTATAGGAGGACTCGACAGGTCTTTTTTGCCAAGAATGCGTTGAGATCAGTCTGTCAATATTTGTCTTATCTGTGTAAACAAACTATGTCATATGACTCTGAATACATATTATCATATTTTATGTTTTTTCTTCTTGTATCTAATCTTTCGTCATATACTGCCGTTTTGTTGATGTACTGAGTCACTTGTTGACTCTTGTATTTAGTCTGCATTCCTTTTCCAGCGAAACAGTCGTGTATTTTCGTTTTGCTTGCGCGCTATATTGAGCGTTGGATCTTGCTCGCGCTAGAGCTGTAATTTGTTTTTGTTATTAAGTTAGTTTAGTCACTCAGTGGTATGGTAATATATACCGAGGGTAACTCAATATTGCGGATTGGGCCCTTGACCTTAGTGCCTATTTGAAAAGGTTTATCCTTTTTCGTATTATCTTTTCATTCGAAAATTCATTTACACATTTTTGTACCCAAAACTCACATAAAAATTATTACCTTATTTTTATGTATGATGACTGCCCATCGTAGAGCTCGCTGTTGTTGGAATCAATGTCTAATGTGCTATTAGGAACCAAAACATTTCTGAATGAAGCATGATTGAAAATAAGTTAAATTATCAACTTAAGAATTCCTGGGCTTTCGGGAAAAGGTCAACTGACCTTGCGAGCAATACCGGGTTAAAGGTTTCTAGGGCGTAGCTGCCGAGATCCTCCGACGACAAGCGGTCAGCAAACTAGGACCAAGGAGATCAAGACCGTATGCTTTGAGGGTCATTGTAGGTTCGGACGTGACCTAGATTCTCAAGCAGCCTGACCAGCACTAAGTGTAGCCTAGGTACTTAGGTAAACCTAATGGAATGCCTAAATTAAATGTAGGTACATGGGCGGATTAGTGCATTAAAAATGGAAGAATTCCAGCCACTCGCGCTAACTAAGCTGATCTGCCGAATTACAGTAATTCGTCTCGTTCCGCTTACTGTAGCTCTTAAAATAATTACTAAAAGCTCTCGAATAAATGAAACGGACTGAATTAAACTATAGGCACTTAGAAATTTACTTACGTACATACTAGTAAGTCTGTTTCAAAATACTTGAAACTTTTTACAGTATGGTGACTCGCAAGTAGATATTGTAACCATACGTGGGCAGCAAGAAAATTCTGGGGGGGGTGCAAGATTTTTTGAAGGTCAAAAAATGGCTTTAAAAATGGTGGTATGGCGATAAAAACACCATTTTTCGACGTTTCTCATCAAGCACTATCCATTGGCATCAAAAAATTGCGAAAAAAACGAAAAAGAAATTCAAAAATTGAATTCTGGGGGGAGGCATACCCACAAACCCCCCGCCCGGTGTGATTGTAACGGGCGGCGCCGCATACCTTCCGTTACGTGAGCAAATTTTACCCGCACTAGTATCCCGGATCTTCCGCTCTGTATCGCGTGTGTAGTACTAACCAACTACTCGGGCTCTTGCTCACTTTCTGCGTTAATATTCGATAATTGAGAAACAATATAACATTTACCTCACGGGTTTAACTTCAAAGTATCAATTTCAAATTGGGTAGTAGCACCTCTGCTACAATATGTATACTTAAAACGCTATTCTAGCGCTTTTACCAGTTTTTGATGCCTTTCTGACCCGAAAAAGCTCAATTTTGCCCACCCCCCATACCGGCTAACCCACTCCAGATCGGCCATGCTTTGCATCTATGTTGGAAACCATAGGTAGGCGGCATCATAGATCTCGGGGTTGTAAGATTTTTCCAATGGTCAAAAATGGCCTTAAAAATGGTAGTATAGCAAACAAATAACAGCTTTTGACGCATCTCTTGGAGCACTATCCATTGGCATCAAGAAATTGCGAAAAAAACAAAAGAAAATTCGAAAAATTGAATTCTGGGGGTATTTTGGTTTCTGAGGGTGCCTATCCCCAAACCCCCACGCCCAGGTATGGTCACCAGACAACCCCTTTACTGTACCGTTGATGCTGTATGGTCACAAAGGGGAATTTTCGATACAAACTTTAATAATAATAGATCAATGCTCGTTGTCTTCCATCTCACGATTATTATCAGACTAGCAAAGAAAAATGCTCCGATGGGACAAAAAGATGAATATACTTGGAATTGTGGATTTTTAAGGATGTAAACGGAGGGGACTAGGGAACCTAAAGTCGCAAAATCTGCTAAAAATCACACTTTCTCTAAGCAACGCAAAAAATCGCAGTATATTCTGCGGTTAACACATTAGAATAAATATTTAACCATAAAAATGATTGAAAAAGCAGCACGTTAGCTATGCAGCAGCTATGGAAATGATATCGAGTAACAGTCTTTCTAAGCCAATTGAATGAAATAGCAAACATCGATGCATCCAAAACAATTGCAAGAATTGTTGGTTCAAAACAGTAGGAAACGCGTGAGTTGACTTGAAACAGACTAAATGAAGGTACACTAGCATGCCCGTAACGATTGTGTGCACTAATCAATCGGCCCCTGCTTTGCTTGCTATAATGCTCATAGCAAAATAAAACAACTTTAAATACAATACCACTTAGTTTTCTTTCAATCAGGATACGAAGCTAGTCAGTGTTGCTGCTTGCCAGCAATTTAAAAAAGGAAACATTATAGATTTCGTTTATTATCTGAAATTTTGAAAATTATTTAAAAAAGACACTTTTTAGAGGCCGCAGAATATACTTCGATTTTTTGCGTTGCTTAGAGAAAGTGTGATTTTTAGCAGATTTTGCGACTTTAGGTTGCCTAGTCCCCTCCTTTTACATCCTTAATAATCCACAATTCCAAGTATACATCTTTTTTGTTCCATCGGAGCATTTTTCTTTGCTAGTACCCTACTTTTAATTAGCATGATTTCAGTGCATCAGTCAGCAAACACATACAGTAACATACCACAATAATGACAGCAGTCCAAGAACGCGGAAAACATTATTGTTCTTAACATAAATTAATTGCCTCTAAATTTAAAAAATATTGTTTAAAAAAAGACTCCCTAGATTTTATAACCGTCTACCTTTTGAAATCAATCAGACTGCATAGAATTTAAAACTGAGTTAGATATGCTCTTGATTGTCGGAAGTATAAAGTTTACTATTTTTTATTAGCTATAGTATATATATATGTTACATTCTAAACAGTCCTGTAAGTTATAGAGGTCGTTCCACATTTAAATTAACTTGGAAACGACATGTAACGTACCTACGGGACTTACTCAAGTACCTGGCTACACTTAGCGCTGGTCAGGTTGCCAGGGCGAAACGCCGGACTCAACCACACGACCCTCAATAACTACGGTCTCAAACTCCTCGGACCTAAATTCGTCCGTACCTACGGAGCTATTGGCAGCTATGCCTAAAAACCTAACGCAGTGCCCCGGAATTTTGCCCTAGGTCAGTTGGCCTATTTTGGACCAAAATAATAATTAACGCAAAAAGTTTTGTTAACTTGTTTTCGCCAGAGAATACCTATGGCGAAAAACTATTTCTTTTCTGGTTCCTACGAGCACAATGAACAATGAAAACAACAAAAAAGAGCTCTCAACCAGCCAGTCATCTTACATAAAAATTATGAAATAATTTTTATGATTTTTAAATTGAAATTTGGGTGTTTGAATTTGCGATAAAGAAAATAATCAAAAGATAGTCACTTGGATTATTTAAGCCGAGTAATAGAATAAGGCCCAACGCGCTACCTAAGATAAAATCAATACTGTTCTTGCTGTGAACGAATTTTTTGTAACTTTTTGAGAGACGTACTTTAGGTCTGCGCTCCGCACTGCTTTAGAGAAGTCCGCGGCGTGCTGAACGCATAATTCGCCCAATTCACTTTACAACGCAACGCGAAAAATGATGAGCAAGTGCGGAGCAAAAGTACATAAGGATTTTTCCTTATGAGCAACTGCCGTTAAGATTCGCACATTCGGTCCCGATGACCTGTCGCAGAAACAAATGAAATTTTGTCCATCGGTAGGTCTTGGTACCAGATGAAAATGTGTAAAGTAAAACTTTACAAAAATGCTCCTGGGCTTTTATAGCAAGCATCAAAGTTCCGGGTTTTGAATTTGTGCGAAAAATGTCTGTTTTCGAATATTTTTAATATCTCCATCAATACTTGTTCGTTTTTCATGAAATTATAATTGTTTTATAGAAAAATGGACATTCTACTTACTGATGGAAGTTATTTTGTAGTAGTCTCCATTTTAACACATGATATTTAGGCTCATATAAAAAATTTTGTTGTCCAACTTCAGTCGCATTTTTAGACCTGTAAACGGGTCGTTACAACAACGAGAATGGATTTTTTAGATAGAGAAAATCTTATTGATTTCAAAACATGTTTCAAATTTTATGCCCGGTTTACCGTTCTTTTTTTATGCTAATTTTTGAATATGTCGAGAATGCGTTGTACATAAACATTACTTTAAGGACTGTTCGTCTCTTATTTGAGCAAAGATTGGCATCCATATTTGTGATAATTCCTTCTGTCAATAAAAACCACACGCTAATATAAAATTTTTTAGCAGATGCGCAGTCAGTGAGACCGTGTCATAAAAAAAATTGGCCAGCAAAGTTTTAAAGTTGGTTTACCCAAATTTTGCAATCAGCTTATTTGGACAAAAAAAAACAAAAAAATTAGTTGGACAGAAAATGGCTTATCTACGATGTTTTCCTGAAAGTCAGTGACATAGGAGAAGAAGATTAGTGCTAAGAATGTGTGGCGATAAAAATGATGACAGTTCTTTGATTAAATCAGTTGTCCTTGATTTTGCGAATATGCCATCTGCCATTAATGCAGACGCTGTTTTTGGACCTTTACGAGAGCCAATGTCATAATCAAGCTGTTGTCCATACGATAATAGCACTAGTGAAAAAGACAGTCAGGAGGACACAAACGAGGAAAATGTAAGCTATTCTCGTCAAACATTCAGTCAAAAAATGTTAAAGCAATCGAATGAAATTAAATGTGCTAGCACCATTAAACGTTCCCTGAAAGCAAGTCTTCTTTGCCTGCTAGAACCATTTTGATTAAGCCTAGATTAAAAATGCCTGCTGCTAAGTCTGTAACAGTGGTCAGTAGAAAGCAAGATCATAGAATGAACAGTTCAATGACAACAGAGGAACTGGTCAAGAAGTTGGCGTTCATTTCATCACCCCAAGATGATCCAGAAGCGTTAAGTCGAATTGAGAAATCAAGAGGTGCATTCTGCATTCGTTCATAATTTTCATTTTTTATTATTTTTTTTGTGATATGGATGACTTCCATTATATATGTGTAGACAGGGGCGGATTTAGAGGAGCGCAGAGGGCGGCCCCATCAAAAAATAGTTGAACGCAATAAATAATAATGTGCGCGTTCGATGATTGTAGCCATTTTTATCATAATTTTTCACATTTTTCTAGCGTTTTGCGCCTGATAATACTATTTAATGACATTTACTGACTCACTTGGCACTTATTTTTATATCGGGATAGTAATTTATGCGCAGAAAAGGATTTTTTACTGCTTATAATGACTTCTTGAGTATTTTTCGGTGCTTTGCGCCAATTTTTGCTCTATTTTGAGCACATTTTTCATAGGAAACTTTCGCGAATTTCTAACTTTTATTTGAATGATTTCTGTCTATCAAGACATGGCAAAAAGCCGAGTTCTAGCATAACAAACGGATTTCTTGGATAACTTTTAAAACTATTTAGAAAATTTAAGATTCCGCCCGTGTCAGATAATCCTGGATCCGCCACTGTATATAGGCGTGGCTGATATAGATTTTCCGATTTTTGGCCAAAAACGGCTAAAAACGGCCAAGAATTCGATTTTTTCTGAAATCCGGGGACGCGGCAAAAATTTTCTGGGCTTTTGGGAGGATGGAAGGGACAGCCAACTTTGGGTATAATGATTCCTTTAAACCCCCCGTTACATGACATTGTAGTTATACTATTTAATTTTTTGTCTACTTTGACGATATTTATTGTGGTATATGTATATATGTACAAAGGTACGCGTCACTGGCATAACTATTTTTTCATCTCTTCTAAGGATCGAAGCGAAAAATGAATGAACCGAACTACAACTAATGAAGACTGATTATTTAATTACGTTAACTTGATTCTGTTGTCTATTATACTGCCTATTTCTTGTATTCATCTTTATTTAGGAATGCTGGTCTTTTTTACAAAGCCTTATGCATAAATACATTTATAGGTACCTTTCACATGTGGGAGTGGGGGTTGGGGTATGCATCCCCTAGAAGTTCGAATACCCCTTCCCCCAGAAACCAAAATATGTACCCCCAGAATTCAATTTTTAAAAAATTTTTTTTCTCGCTTTTTTCGAAATTTTTGATCCCAATGGATAGTACTCGATGAAAAACGTTGAAAAATGGTGTTCTCATCGTCATACCACCATTTTTAGGACCATTTTTTGGCCTTTGAAAAATTTGCACCCCTCCCCCAGAATTTCGGTCTGCCCACCTATGGTAGCTACCATTTTTTCATTCAATTACAGAGTTGAAGCAACAATCACAAAACAGTCATAACAATTGATAATTATGCACGTGAAGTTTTATTACGCAAAACCTTATTACAGCAGGCTGACTAGAACAGCTTTTTGTGGCTGCTCGATTAAGCACTGATAATAAATTTCCACGCTCAGGATTTTGAGAAATACTCGTAGACGATAATAATTCGTGAAAAGTAATTTGCAATCAATACTATATGTACATGTGTAGCCTTTCTTAGTCCTGCTTGACTAAAACTAGGTCGATCCAAATCCTAGCCAGTTTTTGGTGTTGATCAAAAAATTGGCCAGCAAAGTTTTAAAGTTGGTTTACCCAAATTTTGCAATCAGCTTAAACTAAAATACACTAAGTTGCCACACTGAATAAAATTATTATGCAGTTCATTACTCGATCTGCACATATGAGTACGTAGGTACCAAGCCTGTTGTCCATGACACTTTGAAAAAATTAGCATTAAAAAAGAACCGTGAACCGGGCATAAAATTTGAAACATGTCTTAAAATCAGTAAGATTTTCTCTATCTAAAAAATCCATTCTCGTTGTTGTAACGACCCGTTTACAGGCCTGAAAATGCGGCTGAAGTTGGACAACAAAATTTTTCAAATAAGCTTCAATATCATGTGTTAATATGGAGACTACTACAAAATAACTCTCATCAGAAAGTAGAACGTCCATCTTTCTATAAAGTAATCGAAATTTCATGGAAAACGAACAAGTATTGACGGGGTTATTAGAAATATTCGGAAACAGACATTTTTCGCAAAAATTCAAAACCCGGAACTTTGATGCTTGCTATAAAAGCCCAGGAGCATTTTTGTAATGTTTTACTTTATACATTTTCATCTGATGCCAAGGCCTACCGATGGGCAAAATTTCATTTGTTTTTGCGACATGTCATCGGGACCGTCTGTGTACAAACCGTGCGAATCTTAACGGCAGTTGCTCTTATGTACTTTTGCTCCGCACTTGTTTACACCTTTGATACATTTGAACGGTGCACGCAGTGCGAGTACATAAGCGAAATTCACTGTGTACTCGCATTCCGCGGACTGAAACAAAGTTGCCTGGAGCGCGGAGCAAAAGTACTCAAGGAATATACACAATGTACTCGTTGTCCGCTCTCCGCCCTACTTTTAGCTTTGGACAACGGAGTACGAGTACACAGCCGACTCGGGCTCAATTGTCTCGCGTTAAAAGATGAAATGCAAGTTTACATGTGCGGCACAAGCGACATGTGCACCGCGGACCGGAAATTTCGAAATGCGGAGGTTCGTGCAGTGAAAACGACCAATTTTAAAAAATTGCGACCGCATATACGGACAGGGGACCCCCTGACTATGCTCTTGTTATAAAATACTCTGCCTTACTACCTTTGTAAGAATCACATTACAATTACCTAAAAATCTTATTTATTCGTCTAAATTGCGTGTCTACAAAAATGCTTTGATGAAACAAATCACCTACATACACACATATGTACATACGTACATCGTAGAATTAAAATTGCCACTGCGTCGGTCGAAAGTGTTTTTAGGACTTTTATTCAATTTTTTTGGGCAAAATCTCTTTTCGCATTGTGTTCTAATCTCATGGTTTATCTCTTATTCGTATGTCCTTATTTATATTTGTTTGAAGTCATTCAATATTATGAAAGACGCATACATTAGTATCGTTTTGAGCATATGAGCGCGTTTGATATCTCTTTTAAAACATAAACCCGATGCATCTTTTTACAGATAATGCGGAATTTATAGCTATGTATGCGTCCAAATGTCACGCGGATTAAAAGGAAAATAGAGGCAATAAGTGTGCATTTTATTATTGCAAAAACGACGCGCAAAATAGCTCGTGTCACTATTTTTAATCGTTTTCGATCAAGCTGCCAGAATGGTATACGCCTAGTTTTATTTTAGGAAACATAAAAATTCGCTTGGAATTCGCAAATCTGATAAAAGTAACGACGAATTTGATCGGTCATCGCATTTATGCTGCTCTTGTTGAATCTAACGCTGAATATGACCTTTAATTTTGCTCCAAAACCCGGATCCATATTACTTAGGCATGTTTCGCATCACATATAAGTGTCCTAAATATTGCACAGTGCGCCAACTCGAGTTCGTAAATTTGATAAATCGTCGTATCAGCTTTGATTTATCAGTATTTTTAGCTTGTGAGTGTTGAGCAATCAGAAACTCACATCATATTGTTCTTCCAATTCATTGGAAAATTATTATATTTGCATTTTACATTTCGGCGTCCAATTCTGCATATTTTCTTAAATTCACGTGTTTACTTCCTTTGCACATTTTCAGCCCACGCCTTTATTTCAAAGCCTTGCTTTTGGCGCTTACCATTTGCGTTGAGCCTCAACTGTCTGCATTTTCCGGAATCGATAATATTTAAGGAAAATTTCGCATTTAGATCAGTCTTCCATACAAAACTCAAAATAATCCTTAAATGTTTCAGAAAATTCCTGCACCAGAAGCAATGATTTTGATTACTCCAAAATGACAAAAATGTCGATTTTTGCAGAAATAATGAAATTTGCATACCTTCTCGACCGTGTTGTAAAAATTTGGGATACCGCCTGCACACAAAAAATTGTAGATTCATCACTAAAAACACATTCATCGTTTGCTAGTCTGCGCTTTTATGAGTGGACCCCTGCCTGCTTATTCGAAAATGTTGAGTAACCTAAAATTTGCCAGATCCGATTAGACGCATGCTGACCATAGGCGGGCGGCACCAAAATTCTGAGGGGGAGGCGCAAGATTTTTCAAAGATTTAAAAATGGCCTTGAAAATGGTGGTATGGCTAAAAAACACCATTTTTCAACGTTTCTTATCGTTTCTTATCCATTGGCATCAAAAAATTGCGAAAAAAACAAAAAAGTTTCAAAAATTAAATTTGGGGGGGGGATTTTGGTTTCTCGGAGGTATTTTGGTTTCTCGGGGGTGCATACCCCCAAACCCCCCACGCCAAGGTGTCATGCTGAAACCAAATGTGTGCTGACACCAAACGTGTTCTGGAGGAGGGGGCCTTTGAGATATTGGATCCGCCAGAATGGCAGCCGACCCCAAAAATGGCCTCGATTCCGCAGAATTGTTGATTTTTCGAAAAAATCGTAAGGATATGCTGACTTGGCTAATTTTGCTCGAAAAAACAAATTTTCGACGCTTTGCTCCATATACTCATTTTTAACTAATGCTGTCTAATTTACTCGATTTTTCTCTAAATTTTTTGTTTATATGTATGTATGTCCTAGAATGAGCAAGCATCGTTTGAAATGCCGAAAAAACAGTGTTTTTATCTAAACCAAATGTTTTAAAGCTAGAAAAGCCGATTTTAAAAAATATTTAGGGGCTGACTCCCCTGAATTCCCATAGTTGACATTTACGGCTCCTTTGTCCAAATCATGTGCACGGTTAACTCGTATTTTTAGGTAGGACTACTCCCAGAACACTGATGCATAAGTGATGACAAAATCGATTCAAGTTTCAGACCGAATTAGCATGTTATTTGTTTTCGTTATAAAGCAGACAGGGAAGCATGAGTAAGATCACAGACAAATATGCATAAACGCAAATTTACATATTAATTAATTTCATCACATGCGTTGACTATCATGTATGTTTGTCAGCGTAATATCTTATTTGACCGCCCTTTTAAGCTGATATGCTTCTTTCTTATAATTTGGGCTTGAATTATTGATTAAAGAGATAAGTTTGTGTTTCTCATTAAAAAGAAACGAGAAACATGCCAGATGCAGCCGCTTTTGCTTTTTGCTTATTGATACTCACTGTAGGTGCCATCAGATTTAGCGCGATAATTTTTGCTACGTACGTACACATACGTGCGCGATTCGGCTTAAATTTAGAACTGCTTGATTTGGGGGAAAACGTCGATATCTGGAATTTTTTCTAAGATTCTGGCTCGACGTCCAATTTAGGTGTGCGTGATTTCAGACATGTTAAAATTTTTAAAGTTTTTCTTTCGTACCGTTCTAGAAAGCAAGAGCGTTGAAATAATTCAGAAATTGCTCGTTTCTAAGCACGACTTATAAGTTATAACTAGAAGAATCCCAAGTAGGAAAATTTTATAGAACCTGATTAAGATAGGAAACTTTCATTTCGGAACTCGCTCTACATGTAGTTAAAATGCTGCCCAAGTTAAACAGATTGTTCCATTCACGTGCGCATCCGCTGAAACCCGTCAAGTTTGAGCTTTCGCTCAACCCGGATCTCGTGAATTCCAAAGTTAAATGACGAGAGTGCTGATCACACCTGGGCGTGGGAAGGGGGGGGTATGCACCCCCTGCGAGAAACCAAAATAACCCCAGAAATCAAAATATCCCCCTTTCAGAATTCAAATTTTTTTGTTTTTTTCGCAATTTTTTGATGCCAATGGATAGTGCTCGATGAGAAACGTTGAAAAATGATCTTTCTTCGCCATACCACCAGTTTTAAGGCCATTTTTTAACCTTTGAAAAAATCTTGCACCCCTAGAACTCTGGTACCGCCCACCCATAGGCGTAGCCGGGGGGCATTTAGGGCACATGCCCTCCGAAATTTTTCAGAAATATTGTGGATTTTTCTGTTGCAATAATGTGTGTCCAGAAAACTGCGTTATGCAAAAACCTCAAAATTTTCCGGCGCTTCGCGCCGAGTCATATTATTTCTTGTTATATAGATCCAATGAATTCAAAAGCTTGAATCAGCTAAATTAATCCAGCACTTCACATCACTTTAGATATTTAATGCACCATTTGTTCGTTGAATGAAACTGCGCATGCTTGTTGAGCATAATAGAAAAAGTGCGAAAATGATTGTGTACCAGTTTGTCTATTCTCTGCTTTGTTTGTCTTTTGTGTACCAGTTTGTCTATTCTTTGCTTTCTTTGTCTTTCTTTACAAGCACACATAATCCTATTTTCAATGAATGAGAGGAATGGCCAAATATTCTTATGTTTTTGCGCATTTCCTGTTTTCTGAACTGCATCTTGTTAATAAGAAGGCCACAAATGGGCCTGAAAACGGTAAGAACAAAACTTTCATTGATACCGAAAAACGCATTTCAGCTCATAAGTTTTGTGCAATGTAGGAGTTCATCAATTTTAAGTGTTTTTGAGCTAGATTCAGAACCGAGATTTCGCCGATTTTGCGAAAATTTTAACGTTACTATTCAACATAAAAATGCTTGTTTTACAAAATTTTCCGGGACTCTGCCCCGGACCCCGCTGGGAACGCTTGAGCGCGCTACAGACCCCCCACAGCCGTAAAATCTCGTTGTATGTACATGTGCAACGAGATTTTAGAGCGAGACTCAAGCCAGGTAAAAGGGTTAGGAATTTCTAAAAATTTCCGGCGTTTCGCACCGGTGTCGCACCTTAAAGTGTCCGAGCCTTAAAGTGTCCGGCCGAACACTTTGAGGTACCTTCTAAAGTGTCCGGCTCTGCCTCAAAGTGTCCGGGTTACGCTGAGTATACCTACGCATATACGTTCACGCATATCACTCGCTGTACAATTAGGTAAGTAGGCGTGTACATATACGTACCTAGTACAATGTATTGAGGTACATAAGTTTATTTTAAACTACATGTAAATTCACTAGAGATATAACCAAGAGTAGACCTTCCGTCTGACCGGTTGGATGACCGCACCCCCATAGGTATTCAGATAATTCTAGATCACATTCCTCCACTTTACACTCTTAGGTACCTTGCTCCCTCAAAATCGATTTCGATGTCCTCTGTTTTTCTTTGATTGACCATTAAATGACCAGTTAGATGACCACTAGGTGACCTGTTGAATGACCGCACATTGTTTACACTACCACCAATCATATAGCATTAGCACATATGTAACAGTCTAGGGTTGCCGCCCCCGCAAATTGCACTTAAGTGCAAATGCGTGGGTTGCCACCCAGAGTGCCAGTATGTACTACTAAAATGCTTTGATGAAACAAACCACCTACACACACACATGTACATACGTTTCGTAAAATTAAAATTGCCTGTGCGTCGGACGGAAGTGTTTTTTAAGACTTTATATTCAATTTTTTGGGCAAAATCTCTTTTCGCATTGTGTTCTATGGTTTATCTCTTATTCGTATGTTCTTATTTATATTTGTTCGAAGTCATTCAATATTATGAAAGACGCAGTACATTTGTATCATTTTGAGCATATGAACGCATTAAGTATCTCTTTTAAAACATAATCCTGACGCATCCTTTAACAGATAACGCGGAATTTATATCTATGTATGCGTCCAAATGTCACGCGGATTAAAAGGACAATAAAAGCAATAAGTGTGCATTTTATTATTGCAAAAACGACGCGCAAAATAGCTCGTGTCACTATTTTTAATCGTTTTCGATCAAGCTGCCAGAATGGTATACGCCTAGTTTTATTTTAAGAAACATAAAAATTCGCTTGGAATTCGCAAATCTGATAAAAGTAACGACGAATTTGATCGGTCATCGCATTTATGCTGCTCTTGTTGAATCTAACGCTGAATATGACCTTTAATTTTGCTCCTAAAACCGGATCCATATTACTTAGGCATGTTTCGCATCACATTTAAGTGTCCTAAATATTGCACAGTGCGCCCACTCAAGTTCGTAAATTTGATAAATCGTCGTATCAGCTTTGATTTATCAGTATTTTTGGCTTGTGCGTGTTGAGCAATCAGAAACTCACATTTTATTGTTCTTCCAATTCATTGAAAAATTATCACAATTTTGTATTTTACATTTCGGTGTCCAATTCTGCATATTTTCTTAAATGCACGTGTTTACTTCCTTAGCACATTTTAGCCCACGCCTTTATTTCAAAGCCTTGCTTTTGGCGCTAACCATTTGCGTTGAGCCTCAACTGTCTGCATTTTCCGGAATCGATAATATTTAAGGAAAATTTCGCATTTAGATCAGTCTTCCATACAAAATTCAAAATAATCCTTAAATGTTTCAGAAAATTTCTGCGGCAGAAGCAATGATTTTGATTAGGTACTCCGAAAATGACAAAAAATGTTGAATTTTGCAGAAAAAATGAAATTTGCATACCTTCTTGACCGTGTTGTAAAAATTTGGGATACCGCCTGCACACAAAAATTGTAGATTCGTCACTAAAAACACATTCATCGTTTGCTAGTCTGCGCTTTTATGAGTGGACCCCTGCCTGCTTATTCGAAAATGTTGAGTAACCTAAAATTTGCCAGATCCGATTAGACGCATGCTGACCATAGGCGGGCGGCACCAAAATTCTGGAGGGACGCAAGATTTTTCAAAGATTAAAAATGGCCTTGAAAATGGTGGTATGGCGAAAAACACCATTTTTCAACATTTGTTATCGAGCACTATCCATTGGCATCGAAAAAGTGCGAAAAAAACAAAAAAAGTTTCAAAAATTAAATTTAGGGGGATATTTCGGTTTTTGCGGGGTATTTTGGTTTCTCGGGGGTGCATACCCCCGAACCCCCACGCCAAGGTAGTGATGCTGACACCAGATGTGTGCTGACACCAAATGCGTTCTGGAGGAGGGGGCCTTTGGGATATTGGATCCGCCAGAATGGCAGCTGACTCCCAAAAATGGCCTCGATTCCGCAGAATTGTTGATTTTTCAAAAAAAAATCGTAAGGATTTGCTGTCTTACGCTAATTTTGCTCGAAAAAACAAATTTTCGACGTTTTGCGCCATACACTCATTTTTGACTAATGTTGTCTAATTAACTCGATTTTTTCTCTGAATTTTTTGTTCAACATGTATGTCCTTAAAAGAACAAACATCGTTTGAAACGTAAAAAAACAGATTTTTCTAACGTACCATATGTTTTAAAACCCAAAAAAGCCGATTTTAAAAAATTTTCAGGGGGCTGACTCTCACAAATTCCCATAGTTGATATTTACGGCTCCTTTGTCCAAATCATGTGGACGGGCATACTCGTATTTTAGATAGGCCTGCTTCTCTTAGAACATGGCTTAATTGATGACAGAATCGATCCAAGTTTCAGACCGAATTAGCGTGTTACTTGTCTTCGTTATAAAGCAGACGGGGAAGCATGAGTAAGATCACAGACAAATATGCATAAACGCAAATCCACGTATTAATCAAATAATTTCAACACGTGCGCTATGACCATCATGTATGTTTGTCAGCGTAATATATTATTTGACCGCCCTTTTAGCTGATATGCTTCTTATAATTTGGGCTTGAATTATTGATTAAAGAGATAAGTTTTTGTTTCTCATAAATAAGAAACGAGAAACGTGCCAGATGCAGCCGCTTTTGCTTATTGATAATAACTGTAGGTGCCATCAGATTTAGCGCGGTAATTTTTGCTACGTACGTACACATACGTGTGCGATTCGGCTTAAATTTAGAACTGCTTGATTTTGGGGGAAAAACGTCGATATCTGGAATTTTTTCTAAAATTCTGGCTCGACGTCCAATTTAGGTGTGCGTGATTTCAGATATGTTAAACTTTTTAAGGTTTTTCTTTCGTACCGTTCTAGAAAGCAAGAGCGTTGAAAAAATTCAGAAATTGCTCGTTTCTAAGCACGACTTATAAGTTATAACTAGAAGAATCCTAGGTAGGGGAATTTTGTAGAACCTGATTTAAATGGAAAAATTTCATTTCGGCACTCGCTCTACGTGTAACTGAAATGCTGCCCAAGTTAGACAGATTGTTCCGTTCACGTGCGCATCCGCTGTAACCCGTCAAGTTTGAGTTTTCGCTCAACCGGGATCTCGTGAATTCCAAAATCAAATGACGAGAACCTGGGCATGGCTGGGGGGGTTTGCACCCCCTCCGAGAAACCAAAATAACCCCCCCAGGAATCAAAATATCCCCTTTTCAGGATTCAATTTTCAAAATAATTTTTTTTGTTTTTTCGCAATTTTTTGATGTCAATGTATAGTGCTCAATGAGAAACGTTGAAAACTGATTTTTTACGCCATACTACCATTTTTAAGGCCATTTTTTACCTTTGAAAAAATCTTGCGCCCCTAGAACTCTGGTGCCGCCCGCCTAAGGTGCTGACCCACAGCATTATTTGTGCTGTACTAAAACGTCATCAATTCCGAAAATCTAGAAATCTAGGCGTGGCCTGCCAGTCAGCGCATCAAATTCGACAGCTGATGCTAAGATAACATTCGAATAATTGATTTTTAAGAGAAAAGGGTAAGTAAAGTTGGCTTTTTATTCGTGTAGTTTCTGGTGTCGTTTGTTCCGCTAATTGCCAAAAGTGATCAATTTCAACAACTTTGCCATTCTTATCTTCTTGTAAATATTAAGTCGTCCAAAAGTTCCGGAACACTATTCGACCGTCAATTAAGAATAAATAAGTAAACTTATTCTATTTCGTCATTTCTCGAAATTAATGAAGAATTGAAATGACCAGATAAAGTTAACTTTTTTATTTGTGTAGCCTCTGGTGCCTTTTCTTCACGCTATAACGGTCCAAAAGCAGCCAGCTTCAACGTAAAATGAATTTTTAAACGCTTCAGCTTTGCCCTTCTGTATCTTCGTTTTCAATATTACGTCGTTCTCGGCTGTCAAATTGAAAAATAACAAGAAGTTAAGCTTTTTATGTCTAACCCGCTTCTTCTCGGAATTAATGACGTCATCAAAATTTCGTCTTATCTCATCGGTTCGGTGACTCATCATCGTCTGCCATGCGTTTGCCATGCCTTGTATATTATCTTTGTTGCTTTTACGGCCCAGTTCATTCGTATTATTTGTACTTTATTCTCGAATGTGATTATCGTTTTTCAATTATGTGTGTTTCGTGAAATTTAGGGATTTACGCAACTAAAGTGTGATGTTTATTCTGAATTTTCGTTTTTTGCATGGCCTGAGCTTGATGGCGAAAGCAAAAAAGAGAGTTTTCAGCTCAAGTTAACGATTTATCGACCTTCGTTCCCTGAATAATAAATTGTCGGACCCCAATCAATTCAGAGCTGTTATCTATACCGTGCATTGCGATTTTAAAACTTGCTGAAATTATTCAAATTTCTTCGACTAAGCTAATTAAAATAATATGATGAACGACCCCATTTGCTCAGAATTTTCGAATTCTTGATATTTCACCTCATGGGAGAAACGGTAGATTCAACTGATGCGTTTTGCGACAATAATAAAGCCTGAATTCAAGGCCAAAAGACACTCGAGAATCCAAAATTTTGGGCGCAAAAAGAACGAAAAACAGAGAGAAAACTGAAAAATTACAATAGAACACCAATTAATTATAGGCTTCAAGTTGTTTTTTGGAGATTGGACAAGGTTGTGCTTACAGTCCCAAAGACCCTAGTCTGTATAAATGATAAAGAAGATCGTTTATTCGAATTTTTCAATGTTGCATGCTGTTTTTTAGCGTTTGAATATCACCTAAAATTTCTGCAAAAATGTCGATGAGTTTGTGCCGTCAGAATTATCACCAAGACTGCGAGGCCAGCGTTAATAAACAAATCAACATGGAATTGCATGCCAGTTACGCTTATATGTCCATGGCTTATTATTTCGACCGCGACGACGTTGCTTTGCCAAATTTTCACAAGTTCTTCAAGAAAATGAGCGACGAAGAAAGGGAACATGCCGAAAAAGTTAGTTCTGATCAGTGTTTTTTTTGTACGAGGTTCCTTTGTACATGTACAAAGATAGTCCCAAAAGTCTTCGTACATTTTAAACACGCAAATTTTTGGGTACTCTAATATGGTACAGTAAAGTTTCCAGTGTGGTAAAACAAAGTTCTTCAACCTTTGGTAGTGCGTTTCAGCCAATTTTTGGGTTTACGAGGACAAAGTGGCGCGAAGCGCCGAAAAATTTGACATTTTTCCCTCCTAAAAGCAAATTCTGCCATTCTAGAGATATATAGAACAGATAATTACCTCGCCGAAAATTTTTAGGAATTTGGCACTCTTCTACGATTTTTGTCCTGCCAAAAATCTTCGTACATGTAATGTACAAAGACGGTCCCGAAAAGTATTTGTACATCGGGAAAAATCTTTGCTAAATACAAAAAACCGTGGTTCTGATCATGCCACTCTGGACATATTGCAAAATATGGCCCAAACGATGTTGCGTATCTTGTAATTACTACACGTGGGCGTTAGGGCGTCAGAAGAAACCCCAAATAAAATATTCGAAATTTTGCGTTTTTTTGCGATTTTTTTCCTTGAAAAGAATAATGTGAGAAATGTTGAAAAACGGTTTTTGCCGCTACGGCATCTTTTCCGGCACTTGACCCCAGACCATGCATGCGCATATGGGGCACCCTTTCGCTGAAAGGTCAGGTAGACAGGTGATGTCCTGCAATTTTGAGCTAACGGAACATTTTCTGCATCATTTTTGAGCACAAAGCCGTAATGATGTAAAAATTTTACCGGCGCTTCGAGCCGGATTAATACTTTATATGCTTTCTACTCTTGAAAGCGCCCGACATTGATCAATTTTTTAATTTTTTAGTGTTAAAAGCGATATAATTAAGTCGATATGGACTAAAAATGCTTTAAAAATGCGGTATTACTACGAAAACGTTTTATGGGTTATTTTGACTATTTTAGTCGTTGGAATAGCAAAATAATCGTCAACACTAAATTTACTGGTTCGGATGCTGGGATTTAAACCATACGTGGGCAGCAAGAAAATTATTGGGGGATCAGGATTGGTAAAATTGCCAAAAATGTTACTAAAAATAGAATTCTGAGGGTCTACAGTAATATGGGATGGTGTTTTCAGCTTTTGGGGAGGTACAAACCCCCTAAACTCCCCCAAGCTCATGTGTGATTTAAACCCCAGAGCCGTCCTTGACCTTGTAAATCTATTCTCAGACAGATCCCTCAAAATTTGGTCGCTGTTCATGGATGTTTGCCATTTTCGTATTAGTTTCTGCTCCCAATGAGATTTTTACGGCAAAAATAGCAGGTAGAAAAATTTAAAGGTCAAAAAATGGTCTTAGAAATGATGGCTAAAAAACACCATTTTTTAACGTTTCTCATCGAGCGCTATCTATTGGCATCAAAAAATTGCGAAAAAAGACAAAAAAATTTCAAAAATTGAATTCTGGTGGGGGATTTTGGTTCCTGGGGAGTATTCGGACTTCTGGGGTGCATAAACCCCCAAACCTTCCCACGCCCACGCGCGCTTTCTACACGCTTGAAATCTACTTATGTGTACAAAAGCTCAAAATATCTCTCGGACAAATTTAATCAATAAAATTATTCCAAGTACTAGACGTAAATACAGGGGTGTGCGGAAAAGTGATGACAGAGTTTTGGGACTATTCTCATAAAAGCATAAGATCTGAGTATTTTAGAGACAAGCCGTCGGAAAAATTCTTGTGAGAAAACGCACCCAAATCCTGGATATGTCCATGAAAGTTCTTGGCTAAGGGGGCTTTGACCTTCCAAAATGGCTACTTAACTCGCCCTCACTTACATAAAAGGACTGTAACCTCCACAGAATTGTCGATTTTTCGTGAAAATCGTAAAAAGTGTGCTTTTAAGCGCTTTTTACTCATTTTTGGCTCAAAAGTGTCAAATTCTCGGCGCTTCGCGTCTTACACATACTCGATTTTTAACTAAACTTCGTTAAAATTGTTCGAATTTTTTCAATTTTTTTGAGATTTTTTATGTTTTTGTGTTTTAGAAAGAAGGAACATTATCCGAAACATCCTAACTAGTGTTTTTGACTTGTGCCTACGCATCAGACGTCAGCGTGAGAATTCTAGGGATGAAATTCTACAGTGCGTTCTGGGCCCAAAAGTGGTGGATACGCGTGAAAAATATCGATTTTTGGTGTTCCTGACGATGCCTATTTTCCTAGAGCACAAAAACCTAAAATAATTTCAAACGAAATCAAAAAAAAATTCGAACAAGTTGAACGAAATATAGTCGAAAATGAGTATATGGCGCGAAGCGCCGAAAATTTGACACTGTCAGGCAAAATGCTCAAATTAGCACCTTTTCTACGAATTTTTCGGAAACTTCTGGAAAAGTTCTGTGAGGAACAATGAAAAATGTCTAGAGGGGGAAGTCAAAATCTTTCATGGGGGAGAGGGGTGGGCCAAAACGTCCCAAATCTCCGCCCTAGGTTATGAATTGTACACGTCGTTTTTAGCCCCAAAAAGCAGACGCCTCTTGAAAATTTTTCGGCGCTGCCCCCCTCCCTTCCCCAACAGAACTCCCATGCTGTACACGTGTGGATTGGTACGTGTACGTACGTATATATTAAAATATTGCAGCTAATGAAATACCAAAATGCGCGCGGTGGACGCGTGGTGTTGAAGGAGATTCAGAAGCCGATCAAAGACGAATGGGGCTCAGCATTGGACGCCGTCAAGCAATCATTGGAATTGGAAAAGGCGGTCAACGCGTCGTTGCTAGAAATGCACGCCGTTAGCGTTAGACATTCCGATCCGAATCTCTCCGACTTCATCGAGGGTTCGCTTAATTTGCATATTCAATTCGATAATTTTAATATCTGATAAACCCATTTTAATTTAATTATTTAATAATATGAAATCTTTGGCAAGTTTTCATTTTTAATTTATGTTTTCATTCGTAAATTAATGTCATTGTTTTTATTATGGTTTGATATAATTTTTCCTTATTTTAGCTTTTTTGGGGTCATGTTAGGTGGAAATTATTTTTCTGGCCGACCTCTCCGATTGGCTGACCCCACGGTCGTGTTGTGGTACAAAAAGTTATCATTCATCAAGTTGAATTCTGGTGCACGAAGTGACCTCGTTAATCAGAAATCTTTTCAATGCGTATCTACTTTGCTGATTAAAAGTTATTTTTGTGAAAATCAAAATTGGCCGATTTTTCATGAAAATCGTAAAAGTCTGCTTTTAAGCGTTTTTAGCCCACTTTTGGCTCGAAGGTGTCGAATTTTCAGCGCTTTGCGTCATATGCCTACTCATTGGTTGACTGTATCTTGTTTACTTGATTTTTTCAAATTTTTTTGTGATTTTTTATGTTTTTATTTTTCTAGAAAGAACGGCCATTGTCCGAAAAGTAAAAAACTTTTTTTGACGTGTACCCGCAGTTCTCTAGCTCTAAAAAAAGCATTTCTTAATAATTTTAGCGCTCCTGGCCCAACCCCCTCTCCCAGAATTTCACATGGTGTACATGTGTGGAGACGACCCTAGTAAGAATTCGTAATATGTCTCTTTGCAAACTTGATTACTACAACGTACATCTGAAAGAAAAATCGATTGAACATTTGTCAAAGTAAAATTGAAGCGATGATGCCCAAATCTGACATGCACAAAAACAAAGGCCTTTTCATAATGCGCAAAATTATCCTAGAATATGTTGTTTAAAAAATTATTAATGCTCGCTAATAGCCTAACAAAAGATTTATTTACCGATCTACGCGAAATTTTGACGTAATTATAACTTTCGAACAAAAATTAATTGAACTAAAGAGTATTCCGGATGAAATGAATTAAGATTAGAACGAATCAAAATAAATCCCAATGAAAAATTAATTCCTATCGTCAATAAATTTCGGAAGTACAGATTAGTATATTTATTGAAAGAAAAATTGGGAGTTGAATATTTATAATATATATTTGATTTGATAAACTTTTGATTTATTACCTAATTATTTATTTATTTATTTATTTATTTATTTATTTATTTATTTATTTATTTATTTATTTATTTATTTATTTATTTATTTATTTATTTATTTATTTATTTATTTATTTATTTATTTATTTATTTATTTATTTATTTATTTATTTATTTATTTATTTATTTATTCATTTACTTATTTACTTGAGTACCACCTTATTGCCCTGTTTCTCTCGACTGAAATTTATGCATAAAAAACACAAGCGCTGATGAAACAATGAATAGAAAGAAAAAATTATCGAGAAGTTTTTTATTTAATCGCATTTTAATCGTACTTATGATTTACTAAAATTGAAGAATAATAAATTTTTTAGAAGAATATCTGCGCGAACAAGTGAAATCTATCAAAGAGTTGGCCGACCACGTAACGAATTTGAAGCGAGTTGGACCCGGATTGGGCGAATATCAATTCGATAAATTGACCCTAAACGAATGATCGTGCTCAATTCAATATGGAAACGCGTTATCCAACGGTTTTTTAATAGTTTTTATTGCCGTTTTAATATTTGATTCAGTAAACTTGCATATTTTAACACTTTTGACTAATAAATGGTCGCAATTAATTTCATGTACGACTGATTCGCATCATAGATTTTCTACATACATATTTCAATTGAAAACAGATTTGTATTCGGAATAAATCTTGATCCTAATCGCGCATCAGCGGATAAACATTCTGAAGGCTCTATGGAGGTCAACAAATAAAATAACCTTCAAAGAATAAAAATTAATGATTTGGGGTACGTACCTAATGGGAGAAAAACAATATTTTCTGAATTGTCATTTGGATCGGGAAATCGTAAAAAACTGAAAAATTGAATTATGGAAGTCCGCAGCTTCTCTGTGCGCGGTTGTCATATTTTTAATTATCCTTTATTCGACAAAAATGAATATTCTCATGCTGCTCATGCATATAACGCCTTCTCATCGCCAAAATCGAATACAAATGTCCCGCCCCACGTATGCAGCAAAATAAACCTATTGAAAGTTTTGTAAGACTATAGTCTCGACTCGAGAGCCTTATCAATAAAATTAAGCCGCAATAATTACCTACTAAAAAAGAGGTCTGGAAGTCTGATACAGTTTTGCTGCTCTAAAATAGTAAATGACATACTGAGACTCAACTGTTATCTATGTACAGTCTGTTTAACACGATTTTTGGCATAAATTTTAAGAATGTTTCTGAAAGTAAGTCGACCGATTACGATAATAATATATTGATTATATATTATTGATATCATAGACGTCAATCCTGTCGAACTATGTCTTTACATACATAGGTTGAAATACTTTTGTAGTCACTTTAAAATAACTCGATTCTCAAATCTGATTTTTATTGCTTTGAGATTTCCAGGAAACTGTTTAGAAGTCCATGCTACGAAACGATGTGCGCAGATCACAATTTTAGTGCCAATGTATGCATATTGATTAGAAAAAGCGCTGAAGCAACACACGCGATGCTGTGCTTAATAATTAATAAGCCTATAAATTTTTACGCGGCAAAATCCTATTATTGCAGGCTCTGCCCAGAAAGCGCATTTGTAGTCACTTGCATAATAAATAAAAACTTATTTCTGTGCTCAAATTTACGTGAAATAGGCGAAAGATGAGTCTTTGCATACGCTTTAGATTTCTGAGAGCTTTAGATTTTCTGAGGAGGAAGTTTTTACTTCTCCACATTTTACTTATTACTGTAGCCAAGCATAGTACTAAACTCAATACTTTCGTAATTTAGCGTTTTGCTTTCCTTCCTCTCCTCTGTATTTTTGTTTTCGGCTTGAAGCTATATATCAGCAACGTTTCTGCTTCTGCCATCTACCTAAATGGCAGTGATACTAGCCTCCCGAATGCATAGAATCCTTATTTACCCACTGAGGAAAATTTGAATTTTTTGAGATGGAGCTATGTGGTTGCGTAACGCTGTTCCTGCGATGATTTGTTGAGAATAAACTAAAATAAAATTTGGCGCTTCGCGCTGATTTATTCTAGCTCGGGCTATTATTTTAACATAATGGCAACAAAGAGCTAAAAATCGTTTGTCGCCATGAGAAGCTTACTATTTGCAAACATTTTCAAGTCAATAGAAATTCAAAAATATGCACAAAATTCGTGCGCTTTGTATAGATTGTGTTTTTCAAAACTGCTTAGCATAGGGAACATGACCAGTCTACAATCCGCCATGGATACGGGTCTGGCCATTTAACCAAGCCTAAGCCTAAGGATAAAAATAAAGCATATCATTATTAATTACTTTAACAAAGTATGTTACTATTCTGTAGAATTGCCACTGCCAAATAATGATCCTACGGCAGAAGCACCGAAAATTTTGAGATTTTTCGATGAAAAGATGGCTATTTCCGTTATTCTCCGTGCATTAGGTACCTTTCCTTTTCAAAATTATTCTTGGGCGAAAGGGTGGCCGCCTTCCCTGCTTATTTTTTTGTATTTTTAAAATTTTTTTATTTATTTTGTGCGTATTTTTCTTGAAGCGAATGAAATTTGTTTTTGTTAGTTTGTTAGTTGGTTGGTTCGTTCGCTCGATCGCTCGTTCATTCGTTCATCCGTTCGTTTATTTGCTTGTTTTTACACCGCTGGTTTTTGACTGTAAATAATATTGCGCTGTGTGCTATGTAGGCATAGAGTATTACTTGAGGTCTAGGCTGCTCGACCCGTGGAAAACATTATGCAGAGTGGACGGGTAAAATATTTCTGTGGGGATGAGAAGCCCCAGAATCCCTCAACACACGGCACAATATTATTTTCAGTCAAAAACCAACGACCTGGACTGCAAATAATGTTGTTTGCTGTCTGCGTCTCTTCATACTGGCTGCTTATAATATATTGTGTTTGCGATTTACTGCAAATAAGCTTAGGTACCACTGTTTTTCGTTCTTATGCTTATGGTGCGAAAATCGATCTGACTTTTTGTTTTCTTTTTCAGTTTTCTGAATTTTACGTCAAACAATGTCACAAGATTGGTATCTACGATTAAAGCGAATGCTTATTATTTCTAGGCGATTTATTCTTCAAATTAATAATTAAGTTTTGCGAAATTATCATCACACGGGTATTTAGTCAGTTTGCTCTTAATCGTGAAGCTGGAAAAAGTAGCAATATCGTTTAGCGGTTGCGGTTTCCTCAGCATATATCACATTGGCAGCGTAGCTTGCATGCTCAAGCACGCCAATGTATTTTTGCGCGAACGGGTCGACCGCTTTGCCGGCGCTTCGATGGGTTCCGTTGTTGCCGCCCTTTTAATCACGTGTCCTGATAAAACGGAGGTGAATACGTGTAATAAGGACTCCATTGCACTAAAATTATATTTAATTTGACTCTCCCGTTTTTGTAAATGAATTTCTACGTATTTAATTTTTATATCACATTTTTTTCATGATAATTTTTAAATTTTTACTACAAGGCAGATCATATTTCAGGCGAAGTAATCAACAACAGTCCATTCCTGCTTATTTAAGCGTAATGAATAGATTGTTAAATAAAATAAACGAAAGACTATCTGAATTGATGTAGGCTGGCTGGCCCGTATTCGAGGGCGGCAAGAGGCGGCCTACCCGGAAATACGTATTAATGTTTGAATCTCACAGGGGTCCTTTAACGGGAAAATGAATGATTCTCGAAGTAGCATATCTTTTTAGAATACTATTTAGCTAGGAAACGCAAAATTTTCTGGCGTTTTGCGCTGGCTTTTTTGTTTATCTATAGTGTCGGTCCTCTATCTCGGTCAGAATCGCTCAAATTTGAAATATATTTATAGAATATGCCAAATTTTCTTCGGAGCGCCGAATTATTCATTAAAACTCAAAGATCAAATACAAAGAAAAAAGTCAAGAAATTGTTTGTCGATCGAATGATGTGAAATCAGTCGTACACGAATACATAGTTTAACGTTAGATTCGCCCTATTTTAGCACGAAATAAAGTTTGATTTTTTTGAAATTTCTTCGGGAATTTCTCTATACATTGTATAGAGCTCGTCGAGATCGAGATACGCTCAGAATCAGTGTTCTTTTTGTACAAGGTCCGTTTGTACACGTACAAAGATGGTCCCTAAAAGTCTTTGTACATTTCATACACACAAAGTTTTTGCGTATTATAATATGGTACAGTAGCGATTTTAGTGTGGCAAAAACAGAGTTGTTCGACTTTTCGGTTAGGTACGTATTTTAGCAATTTCTAGGTTTCTGAGGGCAAAAATCAGTAACAATCGTCTCAAAACGGCGCGAAGCGCTAAAAAATTTGGCATTTTTCCTTTCAAAATGCAATTTCTGAAATTATAAAGATGTATAGAACACACAATTGCTCATTTCGGCGCGGAGCGCCGAGAATTTTGCGAATTTCGAACTTTTTTCGCAGTTTTTGTCTTCCAAAAAATCTTTCTACATGTACAAAGACGGTCCCCAAAAGGCTTTGTACATCGCGAAAAACCTTTGCCGAATACAAAAAACCGTGCTCAGAATTGCCCTTATTTTTGCCCATCTCTAAATCGTTCTCGAGATATATATTCGACCTCGCAATTTCGACCCCTTACCTGAAATAAAGTCCTGGATACGGGTCTGGAGCAGGCACATTAGTTCTAAGGTTATATTCATGTAGTGCTGTCCTTAAAAAAACAAAAAAACCACTCAAAATGAGTCCTAGGAAACTCAACCCAGCGTCCCCCGACATAAATACTAGTCGCAAAATTTTTCGCTAGCATTTGAAGCTGACCAAGGCCAACGGGAAAACATAATAATTGTGTCTCATGGTATTTCCAATCAGGCACGTAGGTGCCGTCCTATTTTTGGGGGACCAACACCAATTGTTGGGGGGGGGACTGAGCCCGAAATAGCCAAAAATAGCACAAAATAACATTTAAAAAGTCCTACTTTTTCGGTTTTTCTGAATTTTCCATTCCCCCAGAGATACGCGCCCGCTTCCAATCACGAGATCTCAGATATCAGGAATATTCTTAGAAATTGCGTCATTTTGAAGAAAGCAAGGACCAAATCTGAATGAATACTGCTTCAATACGAATCCAGAAAAAAAAATTTTTATTTTTCTTGCTCGGGACCTTGGGCTACAGTATACCCTCATAGACGGAGTTTAAAAAAAGCAACATTGGTCTTGAAAAAAATCCTCTCCAAATCTTATTAAAAACCACCGTATATTGAACAGAGTAGTGTGCTGCACATGCTACCATCAAAAAGGTTCCCATCTGTGTTAAACTTTTTTTAAAATAGCTTGCAAAAGAAAAAATTTTCTCAAAAAGACCCACTTTTTCCTAAAACAACCCGCTTGAACATTGGTCTGATTCATCTATTTATAGCATTGCTATTGATGAAATAATGCTTGTGAGCATCTGTCCCCAACTTTAACGTCCGATGGATAACCCTCAATCCGATGACACATTTTCGTCGTAAATTTTCTATTTTGACCCAATTTTCAATAAAGTAGAGGGGAAATTAAAGGAACGTAATTAAACAAAATAGGTAGATGATTAATGCCCAATGAAATTTTCCCTTCCGCGGAACCTAAATTTGGTTACTTTCGATTTTTTTGGGAAGCGAGAACGACCATATTCAATATGGCGGACGAAGTTAATAGTTTGAAATTTGGCGCCCTGACTTCGGGTTTTTCGCTGCTCCGGCGACTCGAACAGGTCATGCAACATTTTCTACCCTTCAACGCTCACGAAATGGCGTCCAGTAAATTATTCATTAGCGTGAGCAAAAAGGCAACTAGCGAAAATCGCATCATTTCCCAATTCCATTCGCGCGACTACCTCATCAAAGTGAGAATAAAATGGCGCTTTCGGTTAAATTTCCGGCCAATCGGCCGTCGTAACGCGTGTAACGGTTAAGAATTTCGGGCGGGAGGGTGGCTGGCCGTTTTGGGGCTAAACGTTGGATGAGGACCACGCTTGGGCGTGGGGGGTTTAAAGGTTTGCACCCCCAGAAGCCCGGAACTCCTTCCCCCGCTCAGAAACCAAAATGACCCCCTTTGGAGCTCAATGTTTGAAATTTTATTTCTGGTTTTTGCGCAATTTTCGGATACCAATAGATAGTATAGCGCTCGATAAGAAACGTTTGAAGAATGGTGTTTTTTCGCCATACCACCATTTAAAAGACCATTTTTGACCTTTAAACGATCTTGCTCCCGCAGGATTTCAGTGCTGCCCATCCCATCTACGGTGAGAGCTAAAAATGGCCAAAAATCGCCTGAAAAAGCAAGTTGGGGTTTGTCTCGACTTTGGATGGAATGAGGGACGGCTGAGTCTGGATCGTTTGGTTGGTGGGAATTGTACCCCTCTTGCACGCATGTCTCTTTTATTTAACGTGCAATCTGATCTGGGTGTAGGCATACATGATCTGGGGGGGTTTCAGGGTTTTCACACTAGGATAGGTTCCCCTCCAGAATATTTTTCACCTCCCCCTGCAGACTTCGCGATCTTCCTTAAAATTCGCAGAAAATGTGCTGTTTTAAGCGTTTTTGATTATTTGTTTGCTCATAAGTGTCAAATTTTCCAGTACTTCGCGCCACATCCTTATTTTTCGACTGTATTTTGTTCAATTTTTTCGAATTTTTTCAATATTTTGTTCGAAAGTTTTCAACGCCTTTACGTTTTGAAGGATAACGTGCCGTTATGAAGGCCAACAATGTTTTTGATGCGTGTTCACCGATTTTAAGCCAAAAAAAACGTTTCAGCAAAATTTTTCATTCCCCCCCCTCCAGAATTACGCTATCAGGCTGCGCATGTCTGGGTATAAGGCCTGTTTTCGGCAATCAATCAAGGCGTGTGTCAAATGCAAATGCATCTTCAGCTTAAGCAGATTCTCATTTTATGATCAAAGTTGCGCTTTGAATTTAATTGGGCATACTGAATAATTGTTCAATGTAAACATATGTATATATAATGACTTAAAATTTTGGGTGGGGGATCCGTGGCCAATTTGGGGTGGAGTGGTAAATTTCCTTTATTGTTTGACTAAAAACGACCAAAACAACTAGAAACGGCCAACAATTCGATTTTTTCCAAAAAAATTGGGAGGGTGGGTCAAAAATTTTCTAGCTTTAGGGGTATGGGGGGACGATTTACATGGTTGGGGGGATCCCTCATCCCTTCTATTCAATGTATGACTTTAAGTCTTCTTCGCAAGTCTTCTTCGCATGTTACACGGTTGACAAATTAACAAGCTAAAAAATTGAGGAAGTTGATTGAAAATATACACATTTAAAGAGATTATAAGTTCCTGAAGAATATAATTTGCGCAGAATTGTTTGCTGTTTTTCGGTGTATAGTGTCACATGGCTGGCGATTTTTGTCTATTACGAGTACGTATGAGGTGTTTATTTGGTTTTATTTATTATATGTTTACATATAATTAAATATTACCTCTTATATCTACTATTTGTAAAGTGAAGAGCTCTTTCCTTGCTTGCGGTTTTGATCAAAAGATATTTTACGTACTAGCAAGGAAAAATAATCTGCTGTAACAAAAAAGGACGAATATACTTGGAAACATGCGTTGTTGAGGATATAAAAGATGGGGACTAGAAAAAAGTCACCTAAGCCTGCAAAAATCATACGAATATGCTAAAAAATTAGAATTTCTCTAAGCGATGTAAAAATCGAAGTATATTCTGCGGCCCGCAAAAGGAAAACACAAATGGTGTATTATCCAAATAGAAGTGATCACTTTAAAGTAAAAAAAGGAGAAATCTCGCGGATTACTTACTATAAGGGCAATTCAAATTGAGGTAACGCAGCAGGGGCGCTAATTCTGACAACGGCTAATCACGCGCGTGAACAATATTCAGCACTAAAACGTATAAGGCGGGTAAGAATAATTAGAAAGACAATATGAATTTCGACACCAATTTTGGGAAGGGGGGTGGTCCGGGGTCCAAAAAGGCCAAAAATAGCACAAAGTAACGTTTAAAAAGTCCTACTTTTCCGGTTTTTTTCTGAATTTTGGGGGGTCCGAACTCCCCTATTCCCCCTGAGCTACGTGCCTGTAAATCAGGACAACAGTTCGTAATAACAGAAGGAAAATTTGAGTAGAATACGAAAGGACGATAGAAAACAGAAGAAAATTTAACTGTAGGACCATAATATAACAAATAAGATTCGATTTTCATAATTCATTAATCACTTATTAGTCATAGGTGCACAAGGTCAGGGTCGGCAGGGGAGGGGGTTAAATTTCAAAAATCCAAAACAGTTAATTTAACGTTCACGATTTTTTTGCTGTTTCAACGATCAAAATGGTCAAAATAGCCTATTAAACGTTTTTTCGTGATAATATGGCATTTTAAAAGCATTTTTATTACATTTTGACTACGTTATATCACTTTTGACACTAAAAAATGCAAAAATTTATCAATTTTGGGCGCTTTTTGAGTAAAAAGTACTTAACAGTACTAATCTGGCGCGATTGACCTCAAAAATGATGCAAAAACATTCCATCAGCTCAAAATCGCCGGACAGTACCTGTATGGCTAACCCTTCAAGTGTGTAAAACCCCTCTATGTGCATGTATGTTATTAGTTATTATTAAATATTGGCTATATGCTATATAATGTCAAAAAATGCTATATTGATAAACGACAAATCGAATGTTTAATACACATCAAAATTTCTTCGTAAGCTCTTGTGTGAGTGAACCAGCAAAAAATGTTTTGTACCTCCTTTTTCAAAGGCCGCAGAATATACTTCTATCTTTGCTTTGCTTAGAGAGAGTCTGATGTTTTTAGCATATCCATATGATTTTTGCTTGCACAGGTGACTTTTTCTAGTCCCCATTTTTTATATTCTCAACAATGCATGTTTCCAAGTATATTCGTCCGTTTTTGTTCGATTAGAGCATTTTTCCTTGCTAGTACCCACCTTTTTATTTATAATATCTGAATAAATCAGCGTATTCATGAAGAGCATGCTCGGACATATAACAGGGGGTTGTGGGCTACGAATTCCGAATTCTCCATCCAAAGTTGGTCGTCCATCCATCCATCCCCCAAAGTCAGAAACTTTTTAACCATCCTCCCCGATTTTTGGAATTCTTGGAAAAAACTTGCCTTTTTCGGCCCTTTTTAGTTGCTTGTTTGCTCTTTTGGCCACAAATTTGGGTCATTCAACCCCTTCTCCCTATAAATGGCCGGAGACCCCCCACCCGAAATTTCAAGCCATTACCTGTATGATAGGTCCACAAGGTCAGGGTCGGCAGGGGAAGGGGGTGAATTTCCTATATATCCAAATCAGTAGATTTAACGACAACGTATCCTATCACTTTCAACACTAAAAAAATGCAGAAATTGATCGATTTTGGGCGATTTTTGAGCAAAAAGTACATAAAAGTAGACATTTTTGCTTCTATTGACCTCAAAAGTGCGGCAAGAAACGTCCCGTCAGCTCAAAATCGCCGGACAGTACTTAGTTGACCGATTCCTCAGCCCTCAGCGGGGGATAATACCCTCTACCCCCGCCCCAATGTGCTTGTATGACCGGTATGAACATGCCCTGTTTTTTTTCGTTTTTGGGGCGTTCAAATCCTTGGGGTCCTGCCCAGTGTTTTTTTGTACTCGGCAAAGATTTTTCCCGATGTGTGAAAGACTTTTCGGGACCGTCTTTGTACATACATATACAAAGATTTTTGGGAAGACAAAAATTGCAAAAAAGGTCTGAAATTCGCAAAAATTTTCGGCGCTTCGCATCGAAATGAGTAATTGTGTGTTCCTTATATCTTTATAATGGCAGAAATTGCATTTCAAAAGGAAAAATGTCAAATTCTTCGGCGCTTAGCGCCGTTTTAAGACGATTCTTAGTGATTTTTGCCTTTAGACTCATCAAACAACTATGTTTTTACCACACTAAAATCGTTACTGTACCATATTATAGTAGTACCCAAAAATTTGTGTGTACGAAATGTACAAAGAGTTTTGGGAAGACAAAAACTGTAAAAAAGGTGTAAAATTCACAAAAATTTTCTGCGCTTCGCGCCGAAATGAGTAACTGTTTGTCCTGATATATCTTTAAAATGGCAGAATTTGCATTTAGAATGGATAAATGTCAAATTTTCGCGCTCCGCGCCGTTTAAGACGATTCCTAGTGATTTTTGCACTTAGAGACCCAGAAATCAGGTAAAATACACTACCAAAAGTCGAACAACTCTGTTTTTACCACACTAAAATCGCTACTGTACTATATTATAGTACCCAAAAATTTGTGTGTACAAAATGTACAAAGACTTTTGTTGACTATCTTTGTACATGTACAAATGGACCTTGTTAAAAAAAACACTGGTTACAAGTCAAATTGAGCGAAGTTCACCGAAAAACACCCGGAAAAACGACTTTTTCCACCCTATAGCTAGCTCTTTACAGCGCCGCACTCCTTATTGAGTATCCTTATTAAGTATAAAGAAACGCGATCAAATGAGTTAAGTAACCATTGACACGTGATTCTTTTTAAAATATTCCGCACGATTCGATTCATAACCGGTGAAGCTAGCAGTAAAAAACGGTCGCAAACCATGTCTTTACCCAGAGTTTAAACGTTACACCGCCACAGCTAATTCTTTATCGAGTTTAAAGAAACGTGTCCTGCAATGTGTAACCCCTAAAAGTATTGTTTTTATATTACCTTGCACGTCTCGGTTCATAATCGAAGAAGCAAGTAAAGTAAAATAGAGGTAAAACCGCATTTTTCGTCCTTCTCAGAGTGTAAACTTTAAACCCCTATAACTAACTCCGTATTGATTTTATAAGAACGCGCGCGGTCAAGTTCTATGTGTAGCCTCTGAAACCTATTTTATTTTACGCATAATTTCCTAGGCGCGACCTATATATAACCCGACAAGAGGGCAATCAAAAAACCGACAAAAACGTGTTTTTTCAACAGTAGTTTTATACCCTAGCGTGCAGTGGTTCAAGAACTAGCGCAAATCTAAAAAAACAAAGAAATGCATTTTTAGAGGACTTCATGCTCTACATTATAAATGCATTAGATTATCTTTGGTGTTTGAAATGACTTGGGCAACATTCGAAAAAAATTAGCCATTCCGGAAGCAATGGACATAGATTTGAATTTTTGGTGCAAAGTTTACACGCTGAGTGTAAGCTGGGCATTGAGTGTAAAGTAAAATAAAAAATGATATGCTGCGAATTTTTCTATTATCTTTCTTTAAAAAACCGCACCTTCCGGATACGTCCCAAAATAGGTATAGGGGGCTCATATATCGGGGTACCCTAGTATATTATAGGTACGCACTAACGCGCTACCTATGATATAATCTGTTTGATCGTAGTTGTTAACGTATCCTAACATACTTTTTTTTCACAACTTGCATGTGGCGACTCAGAATTTGGGACTTGGCCACGGGGTTGGGGGTTTATTTAGCTTCAATTTTTGCTCAAAAATGACGAAAAACACCTATAAGCGGCCTAATGCTATTTGCCAAAAAAATTTCAAAGATTGGAAAAAATTTGAAAAGCATGAAAAAAATAGGACCGATATTGACCGCAAATTCGGTGATTCGAAAATTTGGGGGTAAGAATGAGACTGTTTGGGGTACGCTTATATCGTGGGCGGAGAGAAGGAATAATTATTAGGTCAGAGGCAAAATTAGGGTCCAGAATGAACTAAGATAACATAAAAAATTATTTATCAGAAAAGATTAAAATCCGTATTTCTGCATGCAGGGGCGGATTTAGGGGGGCGGCAGCCCCCCCCCCCCCAATTGGCCCAAAATAGTGCGCAAAATTAAGGATTTTTGAGCGATTCTTAGCGATTTTCTGGTTAAAACGGCTAATGTTTCTGCCCAAGTCAGGGTTCCGCCTAGGGGTACCGCCCCCTTAGGGGTACCGCCCCCTTAGGAAAATCCTGGATTCGCCTGTGCCTGCATGCGATTTACTCTTTTCAGTGCCTTCTCGCCAGCTGCTACATACCGTATTACGTTGGCATGTTCGAAACATCGCCAGTGATTGATGGCGAGGTATCATTTCACCTTATTATGTAGTAGCTGGCTCGCTAGTTTACACTATATGTGTTTAGTTTAATAAGTATGGATTTATTCCAAATATACATATTTTTTCTTATGTGCTTATATTTTAAAGTCTCAAATTTGCATAAACCATGTAAAAATTCCGTAAACTCAGACTACTTTGACTTTAGAATCCTTTCTTATTCCATAGTCGACTACATTTAATGATTAAAGGCCTAATTATAAAACTTTTGTTACGCCAGGTTACCGCCGGCAATCGGGCGTTAATTTTTCAGGGAATTTTTAGGGAAGGAAATTTTGAATTTTTTAGGAAATTTTGGGCAATTTGATTGATTGTATGTAATAGAAAGATGAGCAATGTTTAGATAAAATTACTAAAAACTTGCTAAAGTGTACAATTGTCACTATGACGATTTGTGCGCTTGCTTAGAATACGGAAAAAAGGCAGATTTTTTTGGAAATCAGTCATTAGCTTGGGTTTTCAAATTAAACTTTTTACAGTTTTAATAATTTTATTTTCTCAACAGTACAGAAATGGTTTCAAAATACATGTATATCTGCTGTTTTCTCTTTGTTCGATGCTCAATTTTTCACTTGTCTGCCGTATACGTGCATACCTAACAACATTGCATATATTTATATGTTGTCCACTGAGTTTCATTTTTTAAACTGACATTAAATTTAATTCTTAGTGTGAAATGGGTTGAGCGAATAATCAATACTTGCTGCTCTATAATTGATTTTGTATCATTAGGGGTAAGCGAATCAATTGTTGAATCAGATATTCTTCTTTTGTGATTATTGTCATCCATGTGACAGAGAGGATCCCGCACTCAAACTTGGTTGTCCCTCCCATCCTCCCAAAGCCAGCAAATGATTCCCCTCCAGGGGGATTTAGGGGGGGGGGCGGCCACCCCGCATTGGTCCAAAATAGTGCGCAAAATTAAGGATTTTTGAGCGATTTTTTAACGATTTTCGGGTTAAAACGGCTAATTTTTCCGCCCAGGTCAAGATTCCGCCCCCCTTAGGGGTACCACCCCTTCCTTGGGAAAATCCTGGATCCGCCACTGTTCCCTATTCCCCTCCCCCACTTTTTGATAGAAATTGAATTTTTTTGTCGTTTTTAATTGTTTTTGGCCATTTGTGACCAAAAGTTGGAAGTCATCCCCATTTTTTCTTTAAAAATGGCTGGGGACCCCCCACTGAAAATTTTGAGCCACTCTATGCATGATTATTACCTATTTTTTTGCTGATCGAATTCTAAGATACTTCGGATACTGTAACTACCTTAGACTGGTATGTTTTTGTCGAAAAATTAGATTTTGAACTAGAATAGTCGGAATAGAAATATATTTGGCTGCGTGGCCCTGTTGGTCGACCCAGAATTTGGCCCTTTTATACCCAAAACGAAATCAATTTGCAGAATATATATCACTTTTCTGTTTTTTAAAATTATTTTCATTTGTTCTCTAAATGAAAATATTTTAATTGGTTAAATAATTAATTTTTCAAAAGTTTAATCAACTTTTAAATTGAATAAAAAGTTAAGACATGATTTGTGTTCCGTTAGGAATACATCGATGGCGGCTTCACGAATAATCTGCCAAAATTTGATGACGTCACAACACTGACCATCAGTCCATTTTGCGGCGAAGCCGATGTTTGCCCCAGGGATATGCCCTCTATGTTCGACTGGACCATATCGATCGGACAACATAATTTAAGGGTAATAAAAAAGGGGGTGGACTTATGGGGAAAGGGGGCGGAGGGGGCGGCCGCCACCCAAAATAGTGCGCAAAATTATGGATTTTTGAGCGATTTTTAGCGATTTATGGGTTAAAACGGCTAATTTTTCCGCCCAAGTCAGGGTACCGCCCCTACCCTAAGGGGTACCCGCCCCCTTAGGAAAATCCTGGATCCGCCACTGATCAAAAAGGCGTAAATTTTTGATTCGGTGTGAAATTTTAATTTTCTAGGTTTTATTCGGTTAGAATTTTAAAACTTGAATAATTTCGATTTAATTTAAAAAAATTAAATTCAACGTAAAATTATGGCCAGATTGAACGTAATTTTTGGTCGGAAACGATCAGAAACACCTGAAAGGCTAAAAAGCAGGCTGTTACCCAAAATTTCGTTAGATTTAAAAGTGTTGCGGCGCGTAATGTTATAAAAAGGAACTTTTACTTCCTAATAATATTGCGGCGCATGCTTTTTCGGCTGTTTGGCAGGCACGTAGCTGGCTGTCCTATTTTTGGGGTGGGGGGGGGCAACACCAATTTTTGGGGGGACTGAGTCCAAAAAAGCCAAAAGTAGCGCAAAATAAAGTGTAAAAAGTCTTTTCCGATTTTTCTGAATTGGGGGGGGGGTGGTTCCGGACCCCCATTCCATTCCCCCAGAGATACGTGCCTGCTGTTTTTGTCTAAAAATTCCGATTTTTGACGATTCTAGCCTGATCTTTTTAATAAATGCTCACTTTCCTATCTTAATGCATTGGTGTTGGAATATATATTGATTTGGCAGTTTTTTGCCAAAGCTTATTTTACTTTGTTCCAGTTGTTCTATTAAGAGATTTTATAATTTAATATATTGAATTATTAATGCTAGTAATTCATCTTTAATTTTCGATAATCATCGCAGAGTGTAAAGTCAATTAATTCAGAATTAAAGTGTAAACTACATACTTACGGAATTTATCTTAAATCTCGTTTACACAATTTAATTATTAAATTTACTGTTTCATTTTAAGTGAAGAATTTAGACTTACTCGGTCAAAAAACGAATGTCTTACGTCCAGCACACATAGGCGCGACGATGCTCTGGGTCGTCTGGATCCGCAGACCCCCTAGATTTAATTTTTTAATAGTTTTTTCGCGTTTTTTTGAAGATTTTTTTCTATTGCAATGGATAGTGTCTCTATGACGAAGGTCGAAAAGTAGTGTTTATTGTTCTTACGTACGTATGTACCTCAATTTTCGGCACTTTTTTGACCTTTAAATAATTTTTTAAGCCCACACCCGCAGAATTTCGGCACTCTCGTATTTAAGCATATTCTTGCGTGACTCATTTGGCGCGGCTTGCTTCCATATGTATCATCTTATTCATCTAATGCGACGCACTAAGCAGGACTTATGTTGTTGTAAATTTCAATTTTTATTAGCTTTTAAGCAACTCGTAAAATTAACGTTTTTTACATTTTTTCGATAGTTTTTCCCCTGGTAAGGTTTCCGCTATCGTCGCGATTCTAATGATGCCACTAAGATGATGTTTCCCGCAGTGTTTATCTGTGTTGAATCGCTAAGACTTTTTTAATTAGAAATTTGTTAAGCATACGGAGCCAAATTATATTTGCATAAATTTGAATTTTATTGTAATTAAAAATTATTAATGCACAATGATAATTATTAATTATTATTGTAATGAGTAATTGGAAATTACTTAGAATGAAGTCAGTGTCTGAATTGAATTAATTACTTTCAAAACCTTCTTACATGCATATGGTTTTGCAAATAACACTTTTTGTTAAATTTAGGCAAGTTTTGGCCAAAAATGGCAAAAACGCACCTGAAAATGGTCTAAAAACGCACGTTTTTGCCAAAAATGGAGGAGGCGTAAAACAAGCTTAGCCTCAGCAATGGCGGATCTAGGATTTTCCTAAGGGGGGGGGCGTACCCTAAGGGGGGGGGCGGAACCCTGACTTGGGCGGAAAAATTCGCCGTTTTAGCCTAAAAATGGCTTGAAAATGCTTAATTTTGCGCGCTATCTTGGGCCAGTGGGGGGGGGCGGATGTCCCACCCCCTAAATCCGCCCTTGAGCCTCAGGGAGTTTAGTGGAAATGATCGACTTTGGTCATTCGAATTTGAAAAAATTGAAAAATGAATAAAGCGAAAAAATTGTAAAAAAAGAGCACATGGCACGGAGCGCCGAAAGCAAGCTCATATTTAGCTAAAAGCTTTTTAAACAGTAACTTTTCTCAAGAATTTTTTCTTCTTTAAAAATCCGCGAATTCTAGGAAAGATGTGGAAAATTTTCTGGAGATGTTAAACTTTCCGGGGGACCATACATGATCTGGGGGGGCAGGTGAAAATTTGCACCCCCCCCCCCGCAAAAAATTTTCTACCCCTCGCCCCAGAATTGAAAATTTCTTGAAAGTTAACAAAAATTTTCCAAAAGTTTATAGAAAAGATGCTTTTTAAACGTTTTTTAGCTATCTATTTGCTCAAAAGTGCCAAATTTGGCGCTTCGCGTCATTATACTCATGTTTTGACTAATTTTGTCCACTTTGTCCCGATTTTTAATTTTTTTCCGACTTATTTTTTGTTTTTATAAGATAGAGCATCGTCAGAAGCGCTGAAAAACGATGTTTTTGACGCGTTTCTAGCAATCTTAGACCCAAAAAAGGCTTTTATAATTTCAAACCCCCAGAATTCCCATGCTGTGCATGTATGGGGGTGACCCCACAGGTGGGCGTTGGGGGATTGGTGGGGTTGCATACCCCCAGCAACCAAAATACCTCCAGAATTTAAATTTTGAATTTTTTCTTGTTTTTTCCCGCAATTTTTCATGCCAATGGATAGTGCTTGATGAGAAACGTTAAAAAATGGTGTTTTTTCGCCAAACCACCATTTTTAAGGCCATTTTTTGACCTTTAAAAATCTTGCACCCCGCAGAATTTCGGTGCCGCCCACCTATGGTGACCCCTCTCAATCCTCTAAAGATCATGCATCTGACCCTATGCTCATTGGCCCCTTTTGCAGCTTAATTTGAAGAACCTAGTCAGAGGCACAAGGGCTTTATTTCCGCCCAAGCGATCGGTACTAGAGGATTATTATCTAATCGGATTTGGCCAAACGATGAAGTATTTGCTGGACAATAAACTTTTCGAGAGGGAAGAAGGTTCCGCGGTGTGATTTTAGTCAAAACGATCTCTTATTAATCGGTTGTTTAGTATTTTTGCTTTTTTACTCGATTTGTTGTGTTTTTTCCATTTTTTGGCTCCTAAATTGTGACTTTTTCGAATTTCGCTGTTCCGTGTTTCGAACGTAAATAAATGCTTAAAACCGTGTTTGTCGTTTGACTTTTTCGTATACCGCACACTCATACATGCACAGTATGGGAATTCTGGGGGTGAAAACCTAAAGTGCATTTTTTGGGCCCAAAAACGGCCGGTACGCGTTAAAAACATCGTTTTTTGGCGTTTCTGACGATACTCTATCCTTCTAGAGCGTGAAATCACGAAAAAATTTCGAAAAAAGCCGAATAAATTGACCAATATATCGTTTAAAACATTGAATATATGGCGCGAAGCGCCGAAAATTTGGCGATTTTGAGCAAATAGATAGCCAAAAACCCTTAAAATGACTTTTTCTACCAATTTTCAGGTAAGTTAAGGAAACTTTTGAAAAATCGCCAATTCTGGGGGGGGGGTGAAACTTTTTTTGCGGGGGGTGAAAAATGATTCTGCGGGGGGTGCAAACCCACCTAAACCCCCAAGATCATGTATGCCCACACTAATACACATAATGAATTTTGCGGCTGTTTCGCTGAAACATAAACGCATTGGCGGAACGGAAAAAATTGAAGATGGGCAAAAAGTTAAGGAAGAAGAAAGTCAGATCTTTTCAAATGTGGGCTTTTAATTTATTTGGAAAATTGCTCAAGTTACCGATCACTTTAAAGGATATTGTGCAGTCTAAATGTGCAAAGTAAAAAAAATGTAATAAAAAAATATTGAGAATAAGAAAATAAAGTGTAAAACAAAGAATATAAAAAATCGAAGTGTTGACGACTTGAAACACGGCACGTATCCTTCAGTACGAAGTTTTCCTATAAAACAGCTTGGCTAACTATCCAGGTCTACCTCTAATGACGGTTTGCATTGAAGTAAAAATCATCAATCTGCATAGGCGCACATGCGGCGGTATTTCATCCCAGATTTGCACAGCATGGAAATTCTGGGGGGGGGGTGAAATTTTAAAGTGCCTTTTTTGTGTATATTAATGGTAGGTACGACAGTCAAAAACATCGTTTTTCAGCGTTTCTGACAATGCTCTAGCTCTTAAGAGCATAAAAACAAAAAAATCGATGTTCACCCCCACCACCCCGCCAGAATTCGCGATTTTCAAAGAAAATCGTAGAAAAGGCGTGATAAGTGTTTTTAGCTACTTATATATGTATCTGATCGCTGTTTTGGTTTTTTTCCTTGAATTTTTTAATTTTTACCGAGGTTTCAGGTCTACGTCCTAGAAACAGCATAGCTAGAAACGCCAAAACGAATGCTTTTGATTTCTATCCACCATTTTAAAGCTTTTTTTATCATGAAATTTATTAGAACACTTTTTTAAATATGAATTTGTCATCCTTATTCTTCTTACGCCTTCAACTTGCGCTATACTTATTAAGAGTCAGTGTCGGATCTGAGCCTGCTGAGGAGAGAAATTATTCAGGTCGTTTATCGAGCTTAAAATGTCGGGTACAAATCAAGAATCTCATTCGTCGACGAACCGAGTAAGCTAAAAATTTCAAGGAAATATTTTGGAATGCTTGAACTACGAGCAAGTCAAAAAACACAAATAAAAAAATGTGATACATAAATATTAGGAAATTTTGTTTCATAATAAAAGAATCAACGCTATCATTCTGAAATGTTCATATGAGCACTTAAGGAGGACTTAGGGTAACTAATGTTACTCTGGAGGGATAGAACCTTGTTGTCGGAGGAGTTTTTACTAAGGCGATTCATTTTCACGCTCTTCTATGAGAATAAATGTTCTTGCCTGATTTCAAATCTATAAAAGGGTCAATAAAATAATTAGATATTTTGCGATTTCATTTTTATAATATTTTTCTTCCGACATTGCACGTTTTAAATATTTTTCTATTTTATTTCTCCCGATGGAGCATTAAACTATTCATGACCAGTCTGTATGGCTCTCTGGAATTGATCTTTATGGTTTCATTTCAACAAAAAGAACTCAATCAACAAACAAAGGCTGTGAACTTAAGGATATTTGCCATGTGGACATGTAGGAGGGATTGAGACCACTAGAATTTCAAAATACCCCTGCAGATTTTAATAGTCCCCCAAGGTAGAATTTTTTGTATTTTTGTGATGACTCTATGGACTTTTGCTCCATCCAGCCCTCAGAATTAGGTAGTCGCCCATGTAAGGTAAAAATGATCAAATTTGTTTTTTATGCTTGCCTTTCAGGGAATTCGTCTAACTTTGCACATTGGCATATATTGGCAAATTTTGGGTACTGTAATATGATACAGTAGCAAATAAAAGAGAAAATTAACAAAGTGATTTTTAGCAATCCTAAAATGAGTCTAAAACACCGTCGAAACGGGTTTTCCAGCGTACTTTTGAGTTGGTAAACTCAAAATTTTTTGGCGTTCCGCGCTGGATTTATTGTTTATGTATAGTTTTTGTCTTCTAGCCCACCCAAAACCGCTCAAGTGTGAGTTAGACATGTAGAACATGTCAAAATTTTTCGGCGCTGCGGGCCAATTATTCATTTTCTGTATTGTTTTTCTTTGTAAATGACGAAGATTAATTACAAAGACAGAAGTTTGGAAATTATTCGTCAATTAATTGATGAGAAATCACTTGTGTAGATTGTTCAAACGATAGATTTGTGTAATATGAGTACAGAATAAAAAGAAAAATTTTAAAAATTGTTTCTTGAAATTTTTTTTCACCATTGCATAGAGCTCGTTGAGATATGCTTAAAAATGCCTTTATTTTTGCCCATTTTTTAATGGTTCTCGAGATTTTGACCTCAAAATTTTCGGCTCCCCTTACCCTCCCCCGAAATGAAATCCTGGATACGGGCATGTTTGGCTCTATATTTATCAATTAGAAGATTAACACCTGTGTGTATAAGCAAAGACGTACCTAAGCCAATATTATTTGAAAGTAATAGAAAGTCTGTATGGCTCCCTAAAATGAATTTCATTGTTTTAGTTCTGTGAAAAATTCTTTATCAACAAACGATGCCTGCGAGTTTTCAGGTTATTGTTAGATTAGTAATAATTACATATGGGCATGTGAGAGGGGTTTGGACCACACCTGGGCGTGGGGGGGGTTCGGGGGGTATGCACCCCCCAGAAACCAAAATACCCCCCCAGAAATCAAAATAACCCCCTCAGAATTCAATTTTTAAAAATTTTTTTTCGTTTTTATCGCAATTTTTTGATGCCAATGGATAGTGCTTGATGAGAAACGTCGAAAAATTGTGTTTTTTTCGCCACACCACCATTTTTAAGGCCATTTTTTGACCTTCAAAAAATCTTGCACCCCTCCCTTCAGAATTTTCTAGCTGCCCACGTATGGTTTGGACCCCCCTCCAAGAATGCCTCTGCTTGAATTTTAAGCATTTCCGTTGTGACTTTGTTACTTTTGCGCCATTTAGACCCCAGAATTCAATCTGCCCGTTTGGAAATTAAATTTATTGATAATTTTAGGCCTTTAATTCAAAATTTCAATGCTATTTAATTTTTCCGAGAATTAAAATTCTAATATCAGCGGCAAGCAGTGTTTTTTCTATTTTGTACAAGGTTCGTTTGTACACGTACAAAGAGGTACAAAGAGGTTACCCGACAGTCTTTGTACATTTTGTATGCAGTACCTAAATGGTATTACAGAACAATATAGTACAGTATACATTCTATGTTATATTTTATATTTAAATACACATGTAATTGTGCATTATGGCAAATAAATTTATGAATTCAATTTGGTTTAATTTAATTCAATTTAATTTAAATAAATTCAACTTGTGCATTACAATTAAAATTGCGACAACTTATCAACAGGACGCATAGCATAGGAACATCTGGAATTTCTAGCGTTTTCATGCAGAGTTTACGCGTCTTTAACGACAGAGAATAGTTCAAAACGCTGAATTAGCGCGGAGCGCCAAAATTGTCTTAATACTGCCTAAAACGCAATTATATAGCTTTCTAATGGCAAATAAAAGAGAAAATTGCCAAACTGATTTATAACTGTTTTCTCATCGATTTTTGGGGATTTTCGAAAAATCGCGAATTCGGGGTCCCAAACCGGCCCAAGATTATGTATGGTCTGATGGAACAAATAGAATTATATGTTGTATACAGTCTTTTTTTAGTACAAGGTCCGTTTGTAGATGTACAAAGATGGTCCTCAAAAGTCGTACAATTTGTATACACAAATTTTGGGTACTATAATATGGTACAGTAGCGATTTTAGTGTGGTAAAAACAGAGTTGTTCGACTTTTGGTAATGTATTTTAGCTAATTTTCGGGTCTCTAAGGGCAAAATCACGTAGAATCGTCTTAAAACGGCGTGAAGCGCCGAAAAATTTGACGCACAATTACTCATTCCGAAAATTTTTGCGAATTTTAGACGTTTTTTGCAATTTTTGTCTTCCCGAAAATCTTTGTACATGTACAAAGACGGTTCCGAAAAGTCTTTGCACATCGGGAAAAATCTTTGCCGAATGCAAAAAAAAACCGCCTGTATACATAAAAAATTAGCTATACAGTCAGACTGTGACTTTGTTAGAAATGAATGATTTATTTATTGCCAGACTCCGCAATGTTGGAATTCTGTAAAAGCCTCCGATGATAAATTGAACGGACGTTGCAATTTCTCTAAATTATAGTACATACATACTGGTTTATTTACATTCCAAGATGCCCTACCTTAATAACGATTTACTTTGAGTCTGGTGCATTTGTCATCTTTACATCCATTAATAATTCTTTAGTTATTAACTGTTCCAAATAATTTAATGGCCAAAAGTGGTGGGGAGGGGTAAATCGATTTTCCTTGGAACGGGGCAAAATAGGTAATTCCGTTATTGAAATGAAAATTTCCTGATGTAGTATACAATTTACCCCCAGCGTTTTTTAGCCGATCCATATAAGTTACAGTAACCAAACTTTACAAGGAGATAGCTATAAGCCTATTTTACTAATCTGGCAAAATTGATTATTTTACGGTGTAAAGTTACTGCTTTAAAAAAACTTACTTTACTTTACTTTAAACTTACTTTAAACTTACTTTTTTAAACTTACTTTTTTAAATGTAGGATGTTGATTGAGTTACAAAAAACTGCTTTGTTTAAAACCCACCGAATCGTTTACAATTTTTAGATGCCGTTAGTACGATGTAAACTGTGAGTGTAAAGTAGTAAGTTTACACCGCAAGTTAATCAATTTTGCCAGATTAGTACAATAGGCTTATAGCTATCTCCTTGTAAAGTTTGGTTACTGTAGCTTATATGGATCGGCTAAAAAACGCTGGTGGGTAAATTGTAAACTAGATCCAAATTTCCTTCCAGCTATTTTTATTGCGTGTTGCGTCTATTCAATACGAGGTCTTAAAGATCTAACAAGTATTCCGGATCTTCCTCGATTATCCCTCCTGAAAATATTTCGGAAATTGACACTTGCCAGCTAATTTTATTAAAATAGCGTCAAAGTTATGAGCTTCTACTAATTGATCGTTTAAATTTTTTTGCCCAATCCTAATGAATTGCACAGTCTACTATCCTAAAAAAGTATTTATACTTGGAACAATGATGTCTTGACGCTGTTTTCGTGGTTTAAGCAAAAAGTTTCGGTCACAACGCTTTAATGCTTAATCCTATCATTAAATTATCAATTGAAACGCTGATATTCATTTATATTTCTGTTAAGGCGATTTATAAATTTCCGAATTAAATTTAATGGGTAAACTTTTAGGGAAAAGTTTTGACAGTTGTCCCATTTGAGCTCCTTCCCGGAGTTCCGGGACAAATTTGTTTTTATAGCATTTCGCACTCTTGGTCAAAGGTCAGTTTGACAAATTCTTAGTGTGTATTACTAACACTAAACCCTAATCGCAGCGCACGATCTGTTTTTTGCCTAGTGTTTTCGACGGAAATCGGGCTTTTAACAGGATTTTAGCCGTCGTTCCCGCAAAACCTTTCGAAATCACTCCAAACGTCTTAATAAAATTTTAATATTACTCACAACTTACAAGATTTTAATATAATTTCATTAATTTTATCGATTTTTATTTAAATAATTTTAATCGTTCTAAATGCTGAAATAGCGTTAAAACTAAGTTGACTGGCGGTTTCGATAAATTTCTGATAATTTTAAAGAACGTTTTTGATTTTCATCAGTTTTTGGCCTTTATTTTCCCTCATTTTCATCAGAAAATGTCCCATCGTTATGTTCTGGAGATCCAGATCAGACATGTACGTCGAATGAGGACAGGATTTGTGTTGGGGTATCTAGAACCCTGGAATGAAAACTTGAAAAATTTCCGGTGCAAGTGATACGAACTGAAGGCCAAAAGTGGCTGAAAAACGAAAATTTTATTCGGAAGTGGTTTAGAGGGAATACAAACTGTGGATTACACCAAATTTAACGCTAGTTTAGCAATTGTGTACTAGTTTTTTGGGCTCATTTTGGCCCAAAAAGCTTACTAACTGCTCTTTTCCCAGACTGGCTGACCCCCTAGATCGGGCATGTTGAAAATCTATGGTTAAGATTAGACATTCAACAGCAAGGTAGTTGTTGGCTATGTTTATGGCGGAGCGGTGTATGACATTCAATTTCTGATCAAAATGACAGAAAAGCATAAAAAATGGCAAGAAAACGGGATTTCTATCCAGAAATGGGGATTAAAAACTTCTGTGTTTCTTTGGGAGGATGGAGGACCATCGACTTTGGGTGGGAGTCCTCCATTCCGCTCTGTTACCACCCCAGTCACTGTATGGTCTGAACATCCCGAACTGGTCCAACCACGCGTATGATTGGTCAGACCCATTATACATGCACAGCATGGGAATTCTGAGGGGGGGGCTGAAATAATAAAGTGCCTTTTTAGGGTCCAAAAATGGTAGGTACGCGTCAAAAACATAGCTTTTCAGCGTTTCTGACGATGCTCTATCTTTCTAGAACATAAAAACTTGGAAAATTTTCGAAAAATTGGGACAAATTGAAAAAAAATACAGTCAAAATATGAGCTTAATGGCGCGAAGTGCCGAAAATAAGGCACTTTTGAGCAAATAGATAGGAAAAAACGTATAAAACGCATCTTTTCTACAGATTTTTAGAAAATTTTTAGGAATTTTCAAAAAATCATTAATTCTCAAAGGGGGGGGGGGTTAAAAAAATTCATTAGGGGGCTGGTGGGGGTGAAAATTTTTCTGAGGAGTGAAATTCCCCTAACCCCCAAAATCATGTATGGTCACACCTGCGCATGTTTTATGCATGCATTGATTCTTAGCCACATTTATCATACATTCCCACGAGATGGGGTATTACCCCTGCCTCTGGGTTCAATAATCGAGTCGCTGTCCGACGATTTTGACTACCAAACATTTTCTACTTGATTTTTTGGGACAAAAGGATGTTAAAATTTTTTCGTAGCTTTGCGCCAAGTAGTACATTTATGTTCTGTTAACCCATCAACGGCCTACAATGAAGCTGAAATCGTCTTAAATGTCAAAGTTTTCGATGAATTCTTATACTTTTTTCAACTGACAAAAGTGACGTAAAGGGGTACGAATTGGATAAAAAGTACTAAAAAAATATAGACTTCTACATTAAAACATTTCTTAACGGACTTGTTAATCATTCTTCATATTTGACTTGCGAAAACGGCTCGACATACGTGCAAAGGGGGGATCAGCAACCTGAATTTTTTGTCCCCCATTCCCCCAAAGCTAATAAATTTTTGACCCCCCCTCCCTCTGATTTTTGGAAAAAATTGGGTCTTCTGGTAATCAGGTGGTTTTTGGCCGTTTTTGGCCAGTAATTTCAGGTCATTCCCCCCCCACGCCCACGCTAGAAATGGCCGCGACCCCCAGGCACGTAGCTGGCCGTCTGATTTTAGGGGGGACCAACACCAATTTTAGGGGGGACTAAGCCCAAAAAGGCCAAAAATAGCACAAAATAACGTTTAAAAAGTCCTATTTTTCCGATTTTTCTGAATTGGGGGGGGGTTCCGAATTCCCCATTCCCCCAAAGATACGTGCTTGGCGACTTTCCATCCAAAGTTTGAGCCGTCACATTTATGGCTCCAACCCTAAATTTACTTACCCGAACTTCGGGATTTCCCCTCCTCTCCCTGAACTCCAGACTCCGGGAACCTGCTTTACACTAAATTTTTCCGGACAGCAGTCTCAGGCGACTCCGCCTTCGGTCAACTTGATTCAGGGGCAAAATCCGCTGGTTTGGCTTTTGACCAGTGGTCTCAGCGGGCAACAGAGAGCGCAAGTAATACGGGATCTGCTTTTCCCATTGGTTCAATATTACAACGCCGGATTGGCCAATGAAATCACGGACATTTTGTTGGAAACTGAAGCCGTCGCCTTGTTGCTGATGATGGACGAGCCGGATTATCTGAAGCTTGGTGTAAACGACTTATATTATTGTAAACAATAAATAAATAATATTTTAGGAAATTTATAAATAAATAATGCTGTGTCTGTCACGACGAACATCTTTGAGGGTGAGTGGGAAACGGCCCCCCCAGTTGGTCGTTCCTCCGTCCCCTACAGTCAGAAAATTCTGACCCCTTCGTGTTTTTTTGGCGAGAACTTGCGTTTTTGGCCATTTTAGGTGCGGTTTTTGCCATTTTTGGCCAAAGCATAAGGTTATCACCACCCCCCCCCCTGAAAATGGCCCGAAACTCCGTTTACGCAATTTTGTGCTGTTACATGTACGTATCACGAAGTTTGGTGATAAAGCGAGCTTATCTTCGTTCAGAGTTTTAATTAAAATGTGGAAAAATAAGAAGTGTGTAAACCACTTTTTTGTATTCGGCAAAGATTTTTCCGATGTACAAATACTTTTTGGGACCGTCTTTGTACATGTAAATACAAAGATTTTTGGGACGACAAAAATTACAAATAAGGTCTGGAATTCGCAAAAATCTTTATAAAGGCAGAAATTGCATTTCAAACGGAAAAATGCCAAATTTTTCGGAGCTTCGCGCCGTTTTAAGGCGATTCTTGGTGATTTGTGCCCTTAGAGACCCAGAAATTAGATAAAATACACTACCAAAAGTCGAACAACTCTGTTTTTACCACACTAAACTCGCTACTGTATTCACATCATAGTACTCAAAAATTTAAGTGTACAAAATGTACAAATATTTTTGGAAAGACAAAAACTGTAAAAAGGTGTGAAATTCGCCGAAAATTTTTGGCGCTTCGCGCCGAAGCGAGTAATTCTTCGTCTTACGTATCTTTAAAATGGCAAAATTTGCATTTAGAATGGAAATATGTCTAATTTTTCGGCGCTTAGCGCCGTTTTGAGACATTTTTAGTAATTTTTGGCGTCAGAAACCCAGAAATTAGCTAAAATACACTACCAAAGATCGAAAACCCTGTTTTACCACACTAAAATCGCTACCGTACTATATTATAGTACACAAAAATTTGCATGTACAAAATGTACAAAGACTTTTGGGGACCATACATGTGCAAACGGGCCTTGTACAAAAAACACTGGTGTAAACCATAATTCAATCAAAAATATCAGCATTTTCTGAATAAAATTTGCAGAAAATTCGATTTTTTTTGTTCAAAATTGATGTCAAATCTAATTCCCTTACATTTCTCTGCAACGTGAATAATTTTTGTGACAAAAATAATCGAAATTCATTTCGACAGGGATCCAAGTTCATCCAGAAATTTGGGTTGTTCAAGCTCGATTCAGAATGCCGAAGACTGCAAAACACGATCGTGTTGTAAAGTTAATATTTCGCCTTAAATTCCGCCAAAAAGTTCGTATTAAAAAGACGACTAAAGTTGCTCAAATTTTTGAATTTTATCATCTATCGATTTTCATTGTTTCCTAATAATCTGTTATCTCGCGTTACGTTATCATACCTGATGATAATCGTGCCAGTAATAACCTTTATTGTCTTTAATGATAGATAATTAAATGAAAATTGATAAAAAAACACGAAAATAAAGTGTAAAGCTGTTAATGGGTATCTAAAAATCAGGCACGTATCTCTCGGGAGGAATGGGGCGCGGGGGGAGGGGTGTTCGGACCTCCCAGAATTCAGAAAAATCGGAAAAATAGGACTTTGAAGGTTATTTTGTGCTATTTTTGGCCTTTTTGGGCTTAGTCCCCCAAAAATTGGTATTGGTCTCCCAAAATTGGACGGCCAGCTACGTGCCTGCTAAAAATTAATTATAAAACTTCGATCAACACGTCGGAATAAGGAATATTTTTATAAACGCAACGTTTTAATTTATCGAGTGGTGTAAAGTAATAGTAGTTTAAACTGCTTTCCTATACGCTATCCATTGCAAACACCGTAAACGAATGAACTCTTACGATTTAGTTTTTTCTAATTGAAATTAATTGAATAAGAATTTTTATAATAAAATTACTTCGATTTAAACTGAATTCATATTATTTTTGCTCTTTTCTAAGATCGACGATGCGCTGAAACGTTTGGGAGCATGATCAGTTTGCGTATAAAAATCAACGAGGATATTCTAACGACCTTACAACACGAATCTCTGTTTGACATTATGCATTTTGCCTCGTTTTTTGAATGTTTGCTCACTTTAACGTGCTCGCTACATTTCTCGTGCCTTGTTTTACCAAATAAACGATTGCATTTCCGGCACTATTTTTTGACTACCGCACCTAGGTATTCATGGTTTATTCGCGGTTATAACCTTTATGCTATACACGCTCATAGATCCACTTAAAAAAACTCGAATAATTAAAAAAAGCGGAATCAGTTTCATTTTTAAGGCATCAAAACTATACTAGGTGGGCAGCAACGAAATTCTGGTGGTGTAAGATTTTGCAAAGGTCAAAAAATGGCCTTAAAAATGGTCATATGGTGAAAAAACACCATTTTTTAACGTTTCTCATCGAGCACTATCCATTGGCATCAAAAAATTGCGAAAAACAAAAAAATTAATTGAATTCTGGGTGGGGTTATTTTGGTTTCTTGGGAGTGCATACCCCCAACCCCCCACGCCCACGCATGATCAATACGTTATTGATGCCTGCCTCTTGGAGATTCATCGTTAAAATTTTTAAATCGAGTAGCAAGCTAAAACCCACGCTATCATTGCGTTGGCTGGTTTCAACTTTTTTTTGGATTAAAAATGAAAGTCGATAAATGGTTGGAAAAATTCTTGGTAATGGCAACAAATCCAATTCTTTGAATCTAATTTTCTGACGTATTCCGTCGAACTCTATCCGTTGGTGTGAAAAATCGTCAAAAATATAATTAAAAAAGGAATTCTTGGGGCCTTTGGAGCGAGGTAGGCTGCGTTTTTGATGTCTTCCAAATCAGACGTCTAAGTTTATTGCCTATAACAGGAGCATACATGTACAGCATGAGAGTTCTCGGGGGGTCAGGTCCAAAAATTTTTTAAAATATGCGTTTTTTGAGCTAAAAACTGGGTACACGTCAAGAGCACTGTTTTTTGACGTTAAAGACAATGGTCGTTCTTTCTAGAACAAAAAAGTTGAAAGATTTCTTACAAGTTTGAAAAAATCGAGTAAATTAAACATTATGGTCAAAAAATGTGTGTATGCGCGAAGCGCCGAAAATTTGAGGTTTTTGAGCCAAAAATGGGCTAAAATCGCTTAATAAGGTACACTTTTTACGACTTATCGAAAATCGATAATTCTGGTGATCAGTTGCCGTTGGGAAGGGGGTCTAACCACAATACGTCTGAACAGGAGTAGGAATTGCGAGTCGTATGCTTGTTCTTTGTAAAACAAGGTTCGATAGTCCTTCTGGTTAAGGAGATTGTTTTTGGATATTTTGGTTAGGTTAATGCAGAATTTAGGATCAGCCTGGTCCTGCCTTCGTTTTTTCATTTGCTAATATTCGGATCTGAAATCTTTAAAATTTTACAACAGACCGATTCCTAATATGCAATCTAGATCATTCATGCAACGGCTCAGGAATAGCCAGTTATTAGGGAATGATCTTTTTTGCCTGAGAATGGCTCAAGAAAGACCTAAAAGTGACCTATAAGCGCAAGTTCTTACTATAACTGAGCGGGCTTAAAAATCTCGGTTTGAGGAATATAAGTGAGGGCGGATTTTAATGTATAAGATCCTCCCATGCCCCTGTTTAGTTTTCAGTTAAGAATCAATCGCCTTTATAATTTACACTTGTTTGCTAACGGTCGAGTATATCTTTCACCCATGCGATAGGCAGTCAGCACGCTTCACTTAGACTTTTGCGCCTCGTAAAACATGTAACCTCTCATAATCTAATTTTTAGGTATATTTGTGCTATTTCTTGCGTCTTTCTGTTTCTTTCATAGTAATAGCATGCTGCACTTTACCAGTTTTTTTATTTATTTATTTTTTCTTTCTTGCCTTTTTTCGCATTAACGGCTTCTTATTGTTTCATCCATGCGATCGTGTTTGTGATTGTTGTTACGTGAAATGATGCAGACTGTTGCTGTCAAATGACTGGACCGATTGCTTTACATTATTTTAAACGGATTTTGGCCTTCTTTCTTTGGATTTTATCGCCGCTGAAGCGGGCATTGTGTTTATTCAGGAGCCCTCACAATGCCAACTCGCTGCCTTTCACTGTCAGATCCGGGGTAATTATTCACCGGATTCATTAAATAACCTCATGTTATACAGGGTGGCTATAAAAACGAATGGCATATTGGTCCTTATAACTTGTTCCAATTGAACGCGGTTAGCTTTGTTCAAAAACCTATAGTGCTGGCCTCTAAAAAAACATTTTCATGTTTTTGGCTTATAACTTCCGAACAAATAGCATTGAAGAAGTCAACAAACACCTATTTTTGACAGCTGCCCTAGGCCTATAACTTGCTGCATGGAAGAATTTTTAAGCGCCATATTCCATAGCAAGCTTGCATGAAATACGAAATTTTGAATAAAAAACCACTTTTTCCTAAAAAAACCATGGGAACTAAAAAAACCACCCCCAAAATGTTATGCGAAGTGCATGGTTGGCAGCGTAAGACAGTTAGTTGACCTTAAATGATCACAATTTTGAAAAAATTCATTTTTTACGATATTTCCGTTCATTTTATCACATTTATATAAAAATCAATAATTTTTTCTGAATTTCATTAGAAAATCTATAAATTTCACAAATAAAGTCTTCAAGTGATAAAAACGACTCTAGGTAAGTCTCTTCTACATCCTCTGCAAGAAATCAGTGCAAAATTATGCAACTTGATGAAAAGTAATGTCGTTGCCATGGCAACGTATACTTAGCATTGGTCTTTTTTTAGGTTACAGTGGTTTTTTTAGGTTACAATCGAACTTTTTTGGCAATTTTTGGGGTGATTCTTATTTTTTGTGAAAAATAAATATCAGGCATCATGAAAGATGCTACGAGGCACATTCCTGCTAAGTTTTGTAAAAATTGGCGCTGGTTTTTTTTTAGGTTACAACTGGTTTTTTTTAGGTTTGGCTTTGAAGGTATACTGTAGCTATGTGGATGACATAGGAGAACTTAATTTTTTCTGACATCAGTCTGCAAGGGAGCTTAACGTGAAAACATGAAAGATTCCACCAAATATGAATACGGGTAGAAATACTGACCCTCAAAAATGCTTTAAAAAAATCATAAAAATGGCAATTTTTAGTAACTTTTCGACAAATTTATATCTCAAGTTTCTGAATGATCCGGAAAGCGACCAGGGGTCAGTTGTAATCCTCACAGCATAGCTTGTTCGCCAGTATAATATCATCAGTCATCTCCTTCTGGTTATGGAAAAAAGGGGTGGTTTTTTTAGGTTACAAATCGACTGGTTTTTTTCAGAGGCCAGCACTATATGACATTGCAAGCATGTTGCAAACTTTTATATAAGCAGGTTTAGTCGCAGTTAGTCTACAATAAATTAGGCAGAAGTTCTTTTTTGAGTCATGAAAGCATCCGCCAGAAGCATTATTTGCCTTTTTATCTCTTTATCTTTTCAAAATCGTAAGAAACTTAAATGCGACTTTTTTATTTTAGAATCTTTTTAATTGTCATTACTGAAATGATTTGCTTTACGATATTTAAAGTTGCTGCAAAATAATTGTACTTCAAACAAATATTGTAAATTTTGGCAACTGCCAGCAGGTCAAAAATCTTAATGAATGAATGCAGCAACTCTTGATAAAAGTACTGCTGTTCCGCACAGAATAATGCAATCAAATTAAAAATGAGTAGTGCAATAACCAAATAATTTTGGCTTTATGTAAACCAAACCACGTTGAATGAATGATTTTTTGTTGAAGCGTTACTCTATCGTTGAGACAGCTTATTCAGGCTAAAAATATGCTAAAGAGATGAAAAAACGACTTTTGCTCAATTTAGTGTAAACCAAGAGCAGTTTAACTAGAAAACTTTAGCGCTTTCTTGCAGAGGTGATAGGCTCTTCGAAAAAGCAAACCGAATTTGAGTTGGTCAAATATCAGAGAAGCTATATGGATCATTATGCCATTCTTTTTTTGAGCAACCCTGTATATCCCATGTTTTTTGGAGGGACTAGCTAATTTCATTTTTCAAAAGCGAGCTGACGAGATCGTCTTTTTCAAAAAAGTCGAGTCTACACGCATTGCTTTCATCGCAGACTCAAAATCGGACGAAAAGAAGGTTTGAAAAAAATTAAATAGGTGCTACTTAGAAGAACTTAGTTATCTAATTCTAAGAGAAATAAAACTTTGATGTATTGATCATAAGATGAATGGAGTCACTGAATTCCTATCTACTTCATAGATTGACAGCATGGCGGAACTGAACGGTCAGTCGGTCTGGGGTTGAGAATTAAGCTTTTTTGGCCAAAAAAAACCTGAAAAAACTGGTTTAAGCGTTATAATAGCGCTAAAATTATATTATTACGCAGTTTCTGGTCAATTTAAAACACTTTTGAGTAAAATTTTCAATTTTCATCCCCTTTGGCCTTGCTCTCAGAAAATTTCACATTTTTCAATTTTGTATTACCTTATGTGCATGTCTGCCTGCTTTTGTCCACATTTAGGCCTTTAAGTACCTATTATTTGACGGAAAAAATAGAAACCTAACCGTTTGACTGATTTGAAAAATTCAGAAAAATCGACAAAAATATTTTTCAGATGCCATTTTAGTTGGACTAGGTACCAAATGTATAAAATTTGATTAATGTTGAATTATTCATATAGCGCTCCGGTGGGATGGACCAAAAACGGCGAAAAATGCCCAAGAATGTTCACCAAATCAAGTTATTGTCCTAAAATATGGGAAGGGTAATACTTAAATCTTTTTTTGGGTGAAGATGGGGACAAACTTTCACGCCCCTTGAAACCCCCAATTTTGGGCGAACACCGTACTTGCCTTCCTAGATGTCTTATTCAATAATTTTTTATTATTTTACACTTATTTTATTTTAGTTTAATTTTTTATTGTGAATTCGGCTCGGCTATTTCTAATTTAGGAACCATCAGCCACTGATGAGTTCGTATCGGCTGAATGGGGCGCGTGGAATAACGCGGTTAAAACTAGATCTAAAACTTTAGTCGAAAGTCAAATTGAACAATATAGAAACAAGCTTAAATCAGAAGCCGAGTTACAACAGGTCGCCGACAACGATCCGATGGAATCGAATTATTTCGATGACTTGGCTCCGGAATTAAGAAGGACGAAAAAAGTAACTTTTGTTTATCTTTTATTAATAATTTTTTATATATTAGTTTTTATAATTTGTACTACTATATACTACTACTTTAGAACGCGTTCAAAAATTTTTGTGCATTTTTATTAATTTTATAAAAAAACTAATAATTATTCAGCATTTCTTTGACCAAAATGTTTTTTTATCCTTCTGACAATTTTTTGTCCATTTGGCAATTTCTTGACGATGTTTTTAGTCATTCTTTTGAACATATTGTTCAGTTTTATTCATATGTTTGAAATCCTTTTTTGTTTTTATACATATCCTGTAAATTAGGAGCATCGTCAATGACGTCGAGAAATAATGTTTGAGGCTTGCCAACCGTTTTCTTACCCAAAAAGGCATACTTGTAACGGCTCGAAATTGGAGGGGGTAGTGTCGGTCTTTTTCAGTGGGGGAGGTTAAATGACCTCCAATTTTTGGCCAAAAACGGCCAGAAAACGCCTAAAACCGGCCAAAAAATTCGATTTTTTCCAAAAATAAAGGGGGAGGGTCAAAAAATTTTCTCTGGGGGGACGGGGGGACATCCGATTTTGGGTGGCGGGATCCCCGCACCCCTGTTACATGTCTGCAAAAAGGTAATTTTGACATTTTTCCGGCTGAAGTATAAGAATTTCTATGCTGTGTCTTATGTAAATGTCTGGATGCTGTCCTGATTTTTATCGAAAGATCACTTTGTTTTCTACGTCGCCTGTTTTCTAATTGCAGTTTTCGGCAGAAATTAGACCTATTTTTTATTTCATCCTAAAACATAATGTTGTATATATATATATATATATATATATATATATATATATATATATATATATATATATATATATATATATATATATATATATATATATATATCTATTTTAACTTTATTCAATAACTTAGTCTATCAAAAATATACTCACAAATTAAAATTTAGAATTTAATTTTTAAAAAATTTCAAGTTCTTAAATACGTGATTTTTTACCATCCATTTTTGACGAATGATTGCATTGCGTTTTTAGGTCGTTTTTAGGTTTTTTTGCTCGAGCATGGCCGACTTCCCTTCTCAAAATTTTGAGCAGTAGCTTGTCTGGGCCAGATAATCCATTTTTTATGTATATTGTTCCGTAGATAGCTCGCTTGGCTGTTTTCTGTTTTTGCAATATATTATTTTAAATTTTAGGGAGAAACTAAAAAATAAAGTTTAGAAAATACTTACATAAAAAACGGATTTTGCTTAGTTTTTTGAACGATTTTTTTATTCACTTTTGTAGTTATATGTATATATGCGTTTTAGATACTCATAAAACCTCAAAACGAAGCGAATGTAGATGTTGCGCCGAGGCGGGAACTGTTTGCAGTCAGAAACGACGAAATCTACAGTATGGTGAGCATGCTTGATGCACATTAAATTGCTATGCGTCGAACCGTAAGCACGATGCTTCATTAATAGCGTATACGTGTTAGAATATCGGGTTATCAGAGTAATTATGATAATCCATAATTAGTCAAATAAGTAATTTTGTTATCAATTATTATTAAATTATTTATATATACTGAAGTTCGAAGTTGTCAAGTGTAAAGAATATGTAGATGATAACCAACTGTACATATATGTAGGGGCTCGAAATTTTTCGTGACCTTCTATTTTTGGCCGAAAAGTAGCAAAAAAGCACATAAAAACCCAAGCTTACGACCATTCATGTAACGGCTCGAAATTTTAGGTTGGGGGCCCTTGGCCATTCATAGGGGGGGGCTAAATGACTCCAATTTTTGGCCAAAAATGACGAAAAAGACAGCTAAAAATGGACAAAAAAACGCAAGTATTCGCCTAAAATTGTGGGTCAAAAATATTCTGACTTCTAGGGTGCGAGGACTGCTAAGGTTGGTTGGGAGGGATGTTCCAGCCTCACCCCTTATTGCATGTATGGCGACGAACGACTTCTGGTTTGAGATTTCTCGTCCCTTTTTGCCTATGTGTAGCCAACCGTTAGTGATATTTGTTTTTGGTCCAAAATGACAAATACGCATGGATAATACATGCACATAGGGTTCCCCGTGAAGGGTCAGCCGGCAGGCACGTATCTCTGGGGGGAATGGGGGTTCGGACCCCCCCAAAATTCAGAAAAATAAAACAGGACTTTTTAATCCTTATTTTGTGCTATTTTTGGCATTTTTGGGCTTAGTCCACCCAAAATTGGTGCTGGTCCTCCCAAAATAGGACGGCTAGCTACATGCCTGTCAGCCGGACAGGTACTGTCCGGCTATTTTGATCTGATGGGACGTTTTTTGCATAATTTTTAAGGGGGTCAAAAGCAGTAAAAACGTCAAAGTTTTTCCAGCGCTCCGCGCCAGATTAGCACTTTTAAGCACTTTTCACTCAAAAAGCGCCCAAAATTGATAAATTTGTGCATTTTTTAGTATTAAAAGTGATATAATGCAGTCAAAATGGACTAAAGATGCTTATAAAATGCGATATCACGAAAAACGTTTAAAAGGCTATATTTTTACCATTTTGATCGTGAAAACAGCTAAAAAAATCGTGAACGTTAAATTTACTGTTTTGGATTTCTAGGATTTCACCCCCCTGCCGACCCTGACCTTGTGCACGTATATATGTTTTGTCGATTTACGTTTAGTCAATTTAAGCAGTTTTCATGACTTTGCTATCTTTACAAATGCTTTGTGATGTACTAAAATAATATGCAAAATAGTTGCGAATTTTTGTGTAAAAGTTCGAGGAAAGATAGGAAATATTTCGTAATATTTGCATAATTCTTACAACGTAGGAGAATTTGCTAATATCAGTCGAAGTACAGTCGAACTCCGATAATGCAAAGCCTGGACAATTCATTTTCCCGGATAATGCGCACCTGCCGACTGGGCCGTTGCATATATCGCAGTGTGCATATGCACACGCATAATGCACACTCTCGGTTAATGCACACCTTTAGCCTTAGTCGCTAGGGGATGTGCCTGCCTACATGTAACAGGGGTTGGGGATGCCCTACCTAAAGTCGGGCGTCCCCCCATCCCGCCTATAGCCCTGGCCGTTTTTGACCAAACATTGGAGATCATCTACCCCCCCCCGCCTAAAAATGGCCGGGACTCCAAATTTCGAGCCGTTACATGTATGGGGGTGTGCATTATCCTAGTTCGATTGTACTTGGAAAATTTACGTTGAAATGAACGAAAAAAAGTTTCGCAAAGAAATGTACTTGCGAAACTCTAGTTTTTCATTCAGGGTCACGTAGCTGGCCGTCCTATCTTGGGGGGACCAACACCAATTTTGGAAGGGACTAAGGCCAAAAAGGCCAAAAATAAATAGCACAAATTAATCTTTAAAAAGTCATATTTTTCTGATTTTTCTGAATTTGGGGGGTCCGTACCAGCGAATGACCGTGCCCATAATTTGGCCGGGACCGGGACCGGACTGGGCTTTTGAAGCCGGACCGGCACCGGGCCTTGCTATATAAGTAATATGTAGGTAGGCCTTGCATTATGTTGGCATAAATTGATATATACATTTGCACACTGAGGCATCAGAAAACCTTTATTCAGAGACATAATCAGAATCCTAAATTGAACGCTTTGTAACCAATAGCATGTAAACCATATTTTAAGAACAACAATTTGTCAAGATTATCAGGAAGCAGTGTTTTTTTGTACAAGGTCCGTTTGTACATGTACAAAGATGGTCCCCAAAAGTGTTTGTACATTTTGTACATGCAACTTTTTGTGTACTATAATATAGTACAATAGCGATTTTAGTGTCGTAAAACAGGGTTTTCAATCTTTGGTAGTGTACATATTTTAGCTTATTTCTGGGTCTCTAAAGGTTCTAATCACTAAGAATCGTTTTAAAACGGCGTAAAGCGCTGAAAAAATTGAAATTTTTTCTTTTGAAATGCAATTTCTGCCGTTATAAAGATATATAAAACACACAATTACTCATTCCGGCGCAAAGCGCCGAAAAGTTTTGCAAATTTAAGACCTTTTTTGCAATTTTTGTCTTCCCAAAAATCTTTGTATATCTACAAAGACGGCCCCGAAAAGTCTTTGTACATCACGAAAAATCTTTGCCGAGTACAAAAAAACACTGTCAGGAAGCAGTGCTGCATACGGTACGCAAAACCAGCAAAAATATAGTGGGGTGGACATAATTGATTTAAACAAGAAGTTAATTCCATAAGACATCGATCTTAGCAACAAGAACACGCATTCACAAAATAGTGGCTTATCATTTGAGTGGAATAATCTAAGATTGTATTTAGTCGCTTAAATAAGAGGACGAGTTTTCGAGTAAATTTTTGCTTAAGTAGAATAAAAAAGCTAAGGCTACAAAGGAATAGTCACAGGTACACAGGTTGCCGACAAAAGTGCTTTTTCTTCGACAGAATTTTTTAAGAAAAGGCTTGACTTCTCTTGAGCAAGCTATAGTGGTCGCCATGAAAGATGACGTGCCATCACCCTCAGAATTATAATGGATGGTGCGTCGCGAGCGCCGCGTTACGTCCATCATGCGCCATCATCTCTTTTTCTATTCAGCGCCATTAACCTCCATCATCCCGTTAATCTGGCGATGCGGACGGCGCAATTTAGCTATTAATAGCACCAACAAGAAGGAAGCGCGCCAGCATTCACGTGCGCGCTTTCTTGTTGGCGCTATTAATAGCTAATTGCGCCATCCGCATCGCCAGATTAACGGGATGATGGAGGTTAATGGCGGTGAATAGAAAAAAAGGGATGATGGCGCATGATGGACGTAACGCGGCGCTCGCGACGCACCATCCATTATAGTTCTGAGGGTGATGGCGCGTCATCTTTCATGGCGACCACTTTATTATTAGCTCACTGTCACGTAGACAACAAAATAAATCTTTACACTTTTTGCATAAATTAATATTCATACCAATGTGTCTTTATGTTGAATTGTAAGGGTTGCACAATCTAATCGCGCATAAGCATAGTCAAGTAGTAAATATAACGACTATAATGCTATGGTTTTTCGAATACACAAATCATTTCCATAATGTGCGGAAAAGTCGATATATCGGTATTTAAAAAAATTCTATTTTATGCACGATTTTAATGCGCATAAATGCATAACATAAGGTTCACGTGTCGATATATGAATGAGATCGAGCTTAAGCTGGTGACACACGAATATTACGATTTGTATTAGTTCAAATTAAGTGCAAAATTGATACAAAGACAATGCCTACTGATTCACGTGCTACAAAGGTTCAGATTATGTACGCATGTACAGCATTACACGCTTCTCTCAGTTAGGTAAGTTAAGTGCCTTGCATAATCTACAAGGCCCGGCCCAGGCCCGGCCGATTTGTGGGGGACCGGGACCGGGCCTGCTAGGCCCGGCCGGGACCGGGACCGAGCGCCCAGTCGTTCCTTGGTCCTGACCCCCCATTCCCCCAGAGCTGCGTGCCTGTTCATTCAAATTTAATTCGCACGAATCAATTTGCAACATTGCTCTATTGGAAACTCGAAATTTCGGATATTTATTTTTTACAATTTACTTTCTATGTTTTGCTTTAGTTTTAGGAATTTCAAGCTATCGTATTTTGGATTTTTTTCGAAAAATATGCATAGTCGTCGTTTTGTTCCGATGTATTTGTGTTTTGATTTTTGTAGTGCTGATTTTCTGTTACGTTTTATTTATCTCTATCTATCCTTTCACCTATTCACTTGCAGATTTATTTTACCTAGTTAAATCGTACCTGGTCAGTTTATTGTTAGCTTTTTAATTGATAGGATTATTACTCTTTTTATTATTTTTTGATAAATGAAATCTAATCAGTCATTCTTATTCGAGCTAACCGAACATGTGCGTACTTATTCAAAAAATCATTTATTCATATTTATTCGAGATTTAAATTTAATTATAATTTTAAATTAAATTTGAATTTACTGAATATTATTTATTTAATTGATTTTACTTCGCTGCCTCTCGTTTTGGAATATTTTTTCAATTTTTTTAAGCGTAATCGCGTTGAGCTCGGCGAAATGGACGAAGCGTCGGGGTTGGTTCAGGGAGTTGAGGGCGCCGGAGGCGACTCGTCGTGGGACTTCGACCACGATAATCCCGATGTTGATAATGCCCTGAGGGAATTGAAGCACCGAGAACGATTAGAGAGGTTGCAGAGGCATCAACAGATGAAAGCTGATAAATACTCTATGCATAGGACGACGACTGTCATAGCCCCACCTTTATAATTTGAATGTAAAAACAGGTGGGAGATCCGACCACACCTGTGCGTGGGGGGTTGGGGGTATGCAACCCCCGAGAAATAAAAATACCCGCCCCCTCCTCTAGAAACAAAATATGTACTTCCCCCACAATTCAATTTTTGAAAATTTTTTTTTGTTTTTTTTTCTCGCAATTTTCTGATTCCAATGGATAGTGCTTGATAAAAACGTTGAAAAATGGTGTTTTTTCGCCATACCACCATTTTTAAGGCCATTCTTTGACCTATCAAAAATCTTGCACCCCCAGAATTCTGATGCCGCCCACATATGGATCCGACCCCTCGTGGGAGAGGGGGTCTGCGTTATCTTGATCCCCTCCCTCAAAATCAAGGTGACATCCCCAGCAGAATTTAATTTTAGGGGCTTTTTTGGCAATTTGGTTCTATCGGACCCCCAGAATTTGGCTGCTGCCCATCAATGTCTCCTCAACCGTACTTGGGTTTGATAAGCGCAGCATTAAAATTCTGATGGCTGGGTGGATGGAACCAAAAAATAATGTGCTTTTTTGGACGCAAAAAGGAGGATTATGCGTCAAAATCGACTTTTCTGACTTTCCAGATGATGCTCCTTATTTCTAGAACATAGAAACATAAAACAATTTCGAAAATCATCGAAATAAGCGAATAAATTGAGCAAAACATAGTCAAAAAAATTAGCGTATTGTGCGAAGTGCCGAAATTTCGATACGTTTGAGTTTAAAAACGCTGGAAACGACACATTCTCTGCGGTTTTTTTCACAAATAAAAATCCTGGTCAGAATAAAACTAGGGCGTGCGGAGTCTGGACCATATATGCACACTGCACAGCATGGGAATTCTGGAGAAAGGGGGTTGAAATTATAAAGTGCCTGTTTTGGGTCTAAGATTGTTTGGTACGCGTCAAAAACATCATTTTTCAGCGTTTCTGACGACGCTCTATCTTTCTAGAGCATAAAAACATAACAAAAATTTCTGGGAAAAAATTTTGAAAAGTCAGGAACAAAGCGAACAAAATATAGTCAAAACATGAGTATAATGGTGCGAAGCGCCGAAAATTTGGCACTGATGAGCAAATAGATAGCTAAAAACGCTTGAAAAAGCATCTTTTTCACAAATTTTCAGAAAATTTTTGGGAACTTTCATAAAAATTTGCCAATTCTGGGGGAGGAGTAAAAAAATTTTTTGCGCGGGGGAGGTTTGAAAATTTGGGGTGGGAGAACCCCACAAATCATGTATGGTCTGGACCCCCTAATAGTGGTGGATATTTCCCTAAGGGGGTTGTTCCCAAGTTTACAAAAACAGTCGAGAATAGGTATATACAAAAATTTGCCCTTCACTCGCGAGAAAGCGTTTTTTCGACGTTTTGCGTCGCCTTTTTTATTTAAAATCTCTTTGTTGCAACATTTTCCCGAGAAAATTTAAATTCTCGACGATTTTGCTCGAAAAAATCATTAGATATCGTTTATTTTAGCGTAAATCAATTTTTAAAAGCTATGCTTGAAAATAGAGGAAAACAAGGCTTAAAAAGCCGTTTCTGCGCTTGAAATCGTTCAAAACCTATATTTCCTGAGCAAAAATTTGACTTTCGGACCGCCAAGAAAGTAAATGAGTGTCAGAGTAAGAGGTACATATCTACATATTATCTGGTGCGAAGCGCCGATAAAATTCGAGGAATCATGATCACTGACGGCCAAAAATTATCGCAAATTATATACCTATACGTTCTTCGTCCCGTCAATTATTTCGGGCCAATGGGGGGACGATCACCTCCTGCCCCTCTTAAATCCGCCTATGCCTCTTGGAGAAACCAGCAGACTCCCTAACATCGATAGAGTTCCAAAATTGAATTTTTGGTGCTAATTTTTGGCTTTTGCTCCCATCGGACCCCCAGAGTTTGGATTACTTCCGCCTATAGTGAAGACCCCGACCTGTATGATCATGTTTTTATGTATCTTAAAAGCGACTAATCCTGTTGATTGATTCAGGTTACTATGCGGGGTTTAAAAATAAGCATTTTGCACGCATTTATGTAACGGCTCGAAATTGGGGGGGGGTTAATGTCTTGCAATTTTTGGCCAAAAAACGCCTAAAAACGACTGGATGGGAGGGCGTGTCCGACTTTGGGTGAGGGGTTCCCCCTGTTACATGTATGGTTGCAGTGTCGAAAAAAGTTATTTGCTTAGCCTGCCTACACTTTACACATTTTTTTAAACGAGGTTTAAAATCGTCTAAATCTTCAATATTTCATTTTGAACGATAGTTTCTTGAAAATTTATTGAAGTTCAAATGAAAGTTTGCTAGCCTCGAATTAGGGTTATGAAATATCAGAGTGTGATTGCGTTTGTTTAGTATAATACAGCAACACCGACTCTAAGCTTTTTTACTAAAAAATATATTTTATGACTTCAATGTAAATCTTTTATTCTGTTCAGTGTCGTGGTCGTCTCAAATCATTTTAATAATACGTTTCTTGATGTCTCACTTACATTAGGATGATTAAAGGAGTATTCAGTTATGATTAAGCCGCCTGAATCAGAAGCTTATGCTTGTATATCTGCAGCATACTGGAAGCTCCCAAGTGTAAGTGAGTGGCTTATGCACATTCTCACGAATGTGGTAGACCAGGGTGCTGATGTCCCCCTTGGTTTTGTGAAGGCGGGACCGTTCTTATTTATAAGATAAGATCTTAATGGGTGCTATTGCGTCTTGGCTTGATGAGAGGACGGTAGGTACGCCAGCCTGCCCGAAAGAACAGCGGGTACCAGTCAAGGGGGACTGGAACACGATGACGGCACTAATGCTTGATAGTGCCATGTCTCTAGACTCAAAAATTCAGCAGGGTTGTAGTCTGCAAGTGGCGTGGATAGATTATGCCAAAGCGTATGATTCGATCCCCCACTCAATAGTACAGTTTGTACTGGGGAAATTGCAACTCCATGCAGGCTTACAATCTACCCTTATAAATCTCATCAAGAAGTGGAACACCCACATTGTGATTGGTACCTGAAAGGGTCGGAGATATAGAATTCTTCAGGGCATCCTGCAAGACGATTCACTCAGCCCTTCACTGTTTGTCCTGGTGGTAAGCCCCTTGTCATTCCATCTGAATAGCAAGGCGATGTGTCCAGCATATACCAGGAGGGCTAGAGATGTTAGTTTGACATTTAATCACCACTTTACATGGATGAGCTGAAACTATATGCCCATACCCCCTAAGGAGCTGAAAGCACTCTTCAACGCTACCCGAGCGTTTACGCAAGCCTTAGGCATGAGTATTAACGTCAAAAAGACGGCTGCCATGGCCACAATCACCCCAGTTTGAGTTGATCTGGTTCCAACACTGGGAGCTAACTAGTCGTACATGTATCTGGGAATACAGCAACATCTGTCCTACAACAAGGTATGCAACCAGGAAAAGCTCAAAGAGAGGGTTCTTAAGCTCTCTATGGTCATTTTCTCAAGTGGATTGACTGTTAGGCAAGAGATAAAACTGTACAATAGTAAAGTACTCCCCATTGCCCGATACTTGTTCGCAAACAGTATCTACTCCAGAAAATTCAGCAGCAATGTTAAGTGGGCTAAAAATCTCAACAAGAAAGTACATTGAGTGCTCAAGGATGAGCAGGTTCGATTTAGCAAGAGCATGAAAGCCCGGTTGTACTTCGAGTCATCTGATGGGGGACTTGGACTAGCTTCTGTTCAAGTGGAATACCTGATCAATGTTGCCCATAAGGAAATGTACTCAAGCATGCACCCGCCTATGGTGCCTTGCAAGCTCCTGTTCCAGAGTATTTCTCCCAGATTAAATTTTTGGTTCTATGCTATTGCAAAGTTGCGGCGTATTATCCAATGATAAATTCGAAACAAGTTTTGAAAAGTTTATCAGAGTGTCAGTATGATTCCTTTGGCATGTTTGATTGTGGTTTCAATCGGTGGTGCGTGTGGGTTTGAGGCTGATTGGATCACAAGATTTCAATTGTTCAGTCAACTTCAGAGTACTGTAGTGTGCAAATATGAGAACGCATTTGATGAAACATCAGCTAAGCTGTTTAAGGGCACAAAAGGCAGGGTTCACAGTGGGAAAAACTTTGCATTTCACAGCGGATTCTGGTACTGTTTCCTTCAAAGCATTAACAGAGCAAATCGATTGTATCCCCCCATATGCATATAGCCGGCCGTGGAAAGGGCTAGTTTTTCTAGTTGTTGGAAACAAGGATTAGGTAGTTGACCTTAGTAGTACTCCTGGACCTTCTGGTTCTACAATGCTTAAGCATAGCACAAGCTTAAGCATAGAGACTCCATGAGGCGCTAAGCGCTGAAGTTTGGGTCATAATACTACACAATAAAGCACGGAAGTATAGGCACAAAGCACCAAACTCGGGCGGCATACTCCCTGAAGCAAAAGCGCGAAATGCCAAACTTGAGAGGGCTATCCCTAAAGCATTGGCGCATAGCACCGAATTAGGGCCCTATGCGGGCGCAGAACGCGAAATTTCTCCCTAGGTCATATGAGCCCATCTGGTACAGTGTGCCCCAATTTCAGTAAGGCCATCAGAATAAAGATAACAACATTGAACTGTGTAATCACTAGGCGGCATATACACACATACTATAACACAGTTTTATTAGAGCAATAAACTATTTGCCCTGTTGACTCTAGCTATGTTTTCACTGTTCAGAAAGGTACAAGAGAAAAATTTTGTAGAAATTTATTTTGAACTGCAGCTGTCGACTCAAGCTAGGTTTCCATGCAAAATGTTATTGAAATTTAAAAGGTTGCTGGCATCTAGCTATTGACCCTTTACTACAAGAATAGGTCCAACTCAAGCTAAGTTTTCATTATTCAGAAAGGCACAAAAGAAAAATGTATCGTAGAAATTTATTTTAAACTGCAGCTGTTGACTCTAGCTACATATTCACTGTTCAGAAAGGTACAAAAGAAAAATTTTGTAGAAATTTATTTTGAACTGCAGCTGTCGACTCAAGTTAGGTTTCCATTATTCAGAGAAAAGCAAAATATTACAAAAATAGGTCCAACTCAAGCTAAGTTTTCATTATTCAGAAAAGTACAAAAGAAGAAATATTATAGAAATTTATTTTTAACTGCAGCTTTCGACTCAAACTAAGTTTTCATTATTCAGAGAAAAGCAAAACATTACAAAAACAGATCCAACTCAAGCTACTTTTTCATTATTCAGAGAAGAGCAAAACATTACAAAAATAGGTCCAACTCAAGTTACTTTTCATTGTTCAGAAAGATACAAAAGAAAAATTATATAGAAATCTTTTTAGCACATTAGTGTAAAGATTTTCAGCTGCTTTTGAAAAAAGTATAAGCATCCCTGACTGCTCCCCCAAAACGCATTCATTCATTTTCCTTTGCAAAAATGTGTTCTGCTCAAGCAACATTTATCAGCTTTTGCTCCGACTTGGCCTGTATTTCGTCATCTCCATACGACAACTACCAACTTCATTGGCTCACTATTTCTTTTTGGAACCACTTCACTGACTCCTACAAGAGTCAGTGGAGAGTGGCTGCTGCACAATTCAACACACAACGCGAGTTGACAGGGAGAAGCAAACAGCACAGCTTCTGGTATTTTGCTAAAGCTTTTGCACATTTTGAAACATCTTTGTATGTCGAAATGTAGCAAAATATTCGGCCAGAATGCCACACTATTTGGTCCCTATCAATGGGAAATATTGCTGATACGCAAATAAAGTGTATCAAGAGCGGCATAGACAGTTGTAGTCTATAGGCATGCTAATTAACTGGAAAAAAGGAAAAGAGAAAAAAGAAAAAAATTGAAAAAAAAAGAAAAAATTTAAAAGAAGAAAAAAATGAAAAAAATATTTAAAAAAATCTAAAAAAATGAAAGAAAATGGCCTGTGCTGAAGCTCCGGGTCCTCGTCCTGCAGGCTGGGCAGCTGTGTAAGCAGCTGGCTGAGAGAGCTTCATCTAGTCAAACAGAATGAGCGCTGCTTTCTTATCATTTAAATTATCACCTACTATTGGCAGGAATAGGAAGATGTCAAAGGAGATCAAGGACAACAACAAACCCAGGAACGATTGTCTGCAAGGGTAAGTATTTTTCTGTTTTGTAAGAATGCAAGGCTTTATGCATCCTGCATACAGTTTGTCAGGATGGCCAAGGGACTGATGACAGCAATGACGCCGATTAGCTGCGCAAGCCGTCGAACATTAATGAATTGTGCACTTAGGGTCGATGTGCATTTGATGGTGGAAAACAAAATACGTGACTCAAGGCAGCCGTCAAAGATGTGAGGCAAAAAGCGAAATACGTGGAGGAATCGACAAAAGTGATCTGAGTGAATTTCGTTTGTTGCCTAAAATAGCATTTTCGTTTGTTGCCTGGTGGCACGTCGCCTGCTTGGTATTTAAGTACGTTGTTTTAGCTTGTTGGCGGTCATCTCTTGAGTTAGCTTTTTTGTGTCTTGAGTAAAACGTGTGTTGGAATATTCTCGGTACTTACCACATTTTAACCTTTAGACGTCGAACCTAATAGCAATCTCTCTCCCAAGCATAGTACGTACCCCAACCATACCAGGAGGAAGACTCAGACCGTAACATGTTTAGGTACCGAGCATTGCACATTGTTCAATAGCTGACCTTTCTGTTTGCACAACGTTTTGAATAAACAATAACCTTATGCTCAAGCTATTTTGAATGCATCAGTCAAACATATTATGCGGTTTTGAAATCGTTTCAGTTGTGCTTCATTTCTCGTGCACACATGGGCGTAGGGGGTTAGGGGGGGGGTAAGCACCCCCCAGAAGTTGAAATACCCCCCCCCCTAGAAATCAAAATACCCCACCCCAGAAAATTTTTTTTGCTTTTTTAGCAATTTTTGATGCCATTGGATAGTGCTTGATGAGAAACATCGAAAAATGGTGTTTTTTTCGCCATACCACCATTTTTAAGGCCATTTTTGACCTTTAAAAATTTTTTCACCCCCCCCCCCCCCAGAAATTTTTTCACCCCCTCCAGAATTTTGGTGCTGCCCACCTATGCATACGACCACTTTTAAGACCATTTTTGACCTTTAAAAATTTTTTCACCCCCTCACAGAAATTTCTCACCCCAGAATTTCGGTGCTGCCCACCTATGTTCTTGTGCCTGTTATAACAATTTTCCCGTTGTAAAAATAAGGGCAGAGGGTGGACCACACCTGGGCGTGGGATGGTTTGGGGGTGATGCACCCCCAGAAACCTAAATACTCCCCCCAGAAATCAAAATACCCCCAGAATTCAATTTTTGAAAATTTTTTTCGTTTTTTTCGCAATTTTTTATGCCAATGGATAGTGCTTGATGAGAAACGTCGAAAAATGGTGTTCTTATCACCAGACCACCATTTTTAAGGCCATTTTTCGACCTTCAAAAAAATCTTGCACCCCCAGAATTTTCTTGCTGCCCACGTATGGGGTGGACCATCTGGAAATCGTATTTTCAAACCGGGAATAATTCTTGTTCGTATTTATCAAATTTTTTGTATGTTTGTGCTATGGCTAGTAAATTTAAATTTGCGCCTAAAATTCCCGACCCTACAATATTGTGAATTCTATGTTCAGTTAGTTTTAGCTCAGTATCCACTTTTCTCCAACATTTTGCAAATTTTTTTGTTTGCAATTTTATTTTGTTCGACGCTTTTAGCACCAATGCATACAAGTTTGCCAGTACTGAATAACAGAGCCGTTGTTTTGGGGTCTTTTATTCTTATTATCATAGCATTAAATCTTCTATGATTGTATTCTACCCCATCACAAGTCATTTTAATTTTATACAAATTTAAAAAGTTTTGAAGAGACTCGAGCTCATACGTGGGCAGCAAGAAAAATTCTGGGGGGGGGGTGCAAGATTTCTTTGAAGATTAAAAAATGGCCTTAAAAATGGTGGTATGGCGATAAAAACACCGTTTTTTGACGTTTCTCATCAAGCACTATCCATTGGCATCAAAAAATTGCGAAAAAAACGAAAAAAATTTTCAAAAATAGAATTCTGAGGGGGTATTTTGATTTCTGGGGGTATTTTGGTTTTCTGGGGGGTGCATACCCCCCTAAACCCCCCACGCCCAGGTGTGCTCGAGCTGTTGAAACAATGTTTTGAAATGTAATCATGATTGAGAATGGTGAATTTCAAATAGACACACACAACTATTTATATCTAAAAATATGACAGTTTAATCTTTCTAAAATGCAGCTTGACAATCACTTTCCCTAAGAAAAATGGAATCAACGCATTGAAATCGTCCATTATGTTAATTTCTATGCTAGAAATGTCTTTTACTAAAACCGGGACATAGTGGGGCATGTCATAAATTTTATCAGTTACGTTAGGGTAAGATTCCTCAACCATTAAAATATGCAAAAGAGTTGCAGAAACGTCTCCTAAGATCTGGGGTTCTAAAGTGTTGGCATAAACATACATAGCTTCAAACCCCACACTTACTAGATTTGGCTCAATTACAAATAGGTGACTTTTATAAAACTACTTTTATAAAACTACTACTACTTTTATAAAAAATATATGCCTTATTGAGATTTTCAGAGGAATGTGGCGATGTGATGGTCTTTGTGCAGAATGTGAGGTGCATAATTTGGGATGTGAGGTTTTTCTTCAAAATGTGAGGTGCTCAAAATCCTCACATTCTGCACAAAAGCCATCACATCGCCACATTCCTCTGAAAAGCTCAATTAGGCATATCTTATGCGCATTTTATAAAAGCCTTGTAATTGCATCAGCTTACAACTAACCAACAATCCCCAATACAGACGCTAGCAGAATTGGCAGAAAACCGCCTTTCTGAATGAGGTTTGATTATCGATGATATTACCGACAAAAGTTGAGATTGCTGGTCAGTTGTAAGCTGATGCAACTACAAATGGGTGACTTTTATAAAACGCGCATAAGATATGCCTTATTGAGATTTTCAGAGGAATGTGGCAATGTGATGGTTTTTGTGCAGAATGTGAGGCGCACAATTTGGAATGTGAGGTTTTCTTCAAAATGTGAGGTGCACAAAATCCTCACATTCTGCACAAAAGCCATCACATTGCCACATTCCTCTAAAAATCTCAATAAGGCATATCTTATGCGCGTTTTATAAAAGTCACCGATTTAAAATTGCATCAGCTTACAACTGACCAGCTAGCAGAATTGGCAGAAAATCACCTTTCTGCATGAGGTTTTATTATCGATGATATTACCAACAAAAGTTGAGATTGCTGAATATTGTCAATTAAAAATCGGCACACTTTGTCAGCGATAATTTTTACTCTAGAACCAGGCTTAATGTTTTGCATATGAAGAAAACGCATGCTAGGCTTAGAATTGAATAAAGTGACTGTAGTGACCAATATTGCGAAGAATGTGAGCTTCTATGTCAAGAATGTGATGTAAATGTGGATCACATGTGCAATAAAGTGTATTTAAGAACTGCCACATCTTGAATAGTTGACAACATGAATAAAATCTGAGATCTGCAATAAGAAACTACTGAATAATTTTACCTTAAAACGACACAAATACTTCAAAGATGGGATATCAGAAATGAGGGATGATACATCAGAGTCTGAACAAATGTCAGTTGATGATAGTAATGAAGGTAATAACAGATGAAAATTCTTCAGAAGTGTCTGAAGACAGCTCAAATGAGTCTGAAATTGAAACTGGTTGGACTAACCCATTTTGGCGCTTTTTCGTAAAAGTTGTGCTTTCAGATTTTGAAAATTTTTCGAATAGTATACAAGACCTTCAAACAGAACCATTTTACATCAGTTTTGTTAATAAAATCCATACTTTCTATGGTTTTTATGAATCACTCTCAGATGCTCTAAATGAAAGCGAATTAAGGGAAGAAGTAGAATGCGCTAATCATTTTTACCATTATGAATTAAAGTTTGGCAAAAGGGAAGCTGAAGAGACAGCTTGGGCCAGTCAAAAATTCATGTTTAAACAATTGATTAGCAAAAATGCCGATCTATTTGAGGATGAGCAGATGAAACAAGAAGACAATAATGAAGTTGTCACATCTGCTGAAGAGTCTAGCAGCACTCTGCTAGACTATCCAGATCAGATTAAAATGCTCAGAATTTAATCAGTCTCTAAGGTACATGTAGTGTCCAATTAATTAGTTAATCAATTAATTAATGTGTTTTTATTTTACATGAATTATTCACATACTTTCTTTCAGTGGTGCCTAAATAGGTGATGGATATGTTAATAACTTGGCCAAACACTTGAACACTTAATGAACTCTCAGCCATTTTAGCTCTCTTCTTTTTGTGCTTAAACCATAGCTTTGATGTTTTATCTTTATTCTGATGGTGTTACTGAAATTGGCACCCTGTACCTGATGGGCTCATGTGACCTAGGGAGAAATTTGACATCCTGCGCCCGCGTAGGGTCTGAATTCGGCGCTTCGCGCTTTTGCTTCAGGGAGTGTACTGCCCAGGTCCGGCGCTTCGCGCCTATACTTTTGTGCTTTATTGTGTAGTAGTATGACCCGAACTTTGGCGCTTTGCGCCACATGGAGTCTCTATGCTTAAGCATGTGCTATGCTTAAACATTGTAGAGCCAGGAGGTCCAGGAGTACTACTAACCTTATGGAACCATCATACTATCGAACATTTCTTCAACCTCCTTGTGGCTTTGCTAGACTCTTTGGTTATAGCAATGCTATGAGTGTAACATCATTGATTAAAGTGAGCTGTGTAGAAGCGTTAAAATTAAAGGATGCGAAGCCTAATGACCTTCAATTGGTTTCAAATGACCCAGTTGTCTTTTCAACTGAGTTTTTTCTGTCCCTGTGAATTGAGTATGGAAAAAGAAGAGAAATCTGTTGAGCAATGCTGTGAAGGTTTGGAACAAGTTGGGACTGGACTTTGTCTATGATGAGACTGGAAGTTTTCTTAGTGGGAGACCCTTTGAATCAGTTCAACAAGGTGTGTCTGTCGTCAGGCAGGGTCTTGCCAGTGCAATACAGATGGGGCTTAGAATGGCTTGGTGGGGTTCTACTGCATATAGGAAGGTCTCCAGCAAGCGCACAATAGACTGGCCAAAGTCTACGCTTTGGATTCAGGCTGGAAATATGTCCAAACTTATTCTCAGAAACGGATTTGCTATACAGGAGAACCAGATGTTGACCAAGACCCATCCCACAAGTTGAGTGTTTGACAGATCATGCCAGCAGTGCAACGCGACTGAGAGACTGTCTCACATACTTACATCTTGCATCCGATGGCGAACCAACTGGTCTATAAACCAGCAGCGCTATGTAATATTTATAATGTAGTAGCAAAAAGGTTGGGATGAAAGTACACCACTACAGTCACCATACACAGAGAAAGTACCATCGGTCCAAAAGACAGATGTTGATGAAATCTGGTGGAACCAGCTGGTGCAGACAACCAGTACATTAGTCCATAACAGACCAGACATGGTTGTGGTAGACAGGGTTGCAAAGTCAGCAGTTGTTGTAGAGTTCACAGTTAGTGACCCCAATAATTGGATCTGCAGAGGTAGATCAAAACCATGAGATATAGTGTGGATTTGAGTATCCTGGGGTGGGTTTCTCATTAGAACATCTAGATGCGTCAAAATTAGATGCGTCAAATTTAGACGCCATTTTGTCGAAGTTTAGACGTGTCAAAGTTAGACGGAAGTTAGACACGTGCGTCTAAAAGTCTTAACTGTGTTTCTCATAGGACGTCTAAATTATGTCTAAGTTGTAAGTTAGGTGTCACTTGCTCAATACAAACAAATATTAGTGTAAGTATGTTTCTTTGATTCAAATTTTAAATTTGTAAAAGAACACTGCAGTGGCAATAAATTGTCAGTGATTGCAAATATTTTTCAAGTGTGTGTTTGTATTATTGAATGCTGGAAAAAAATTTTCAATAGAGTCACCACACCACCATACGTGGGCAGCAAGAAAATTTGGGGTGCAAGATTTTTTGAAGGTCAAAAAATGGTCTTCAAAAATGGTGTATGGCGATAAAAACACCATTTTTCGACGTTTCTCATCAAGCACTATCCATTGGCATCAAAATTGCAAAAAACGAAAAAATTTTTCAAAAATCGAATTTGGGGGGTATTTTGATTTCTGGGGGTATTTGGTTTCTGGGGTGCATACCCCCCAAACCCCCACGCCCAGGTGTAATCACCATGGTTCAAATCAGATTCTGAATCAAAAACATCCAAAACCAATAGTAAAGGTCAAGGATCAGCTAAACGTCCGCGATGTTCGAATTTTTCTGCTGCGGACACTGCAATTTTAGTTCAAGAATATGAAAAGCATCAAAAACTTTTGGATGCCCCCTTTTTGGCTACATGTACAGCCAATAAGAAAAACAAAGCCTAGCAAAGTTTATTGAATGAATATAACGCGATAGCCAGCCAAAAAAGGTCGATTGATCAATTAAAAACGAAATTACATCTATGTTGGCGGGACATCAACAAAACCAAAACCATGAAAAAGCATCACGTTACTAATGGCGGTCCGGCGCCTACCGAATTGCCGGATTATTTGGCTAAATTATCGAATGTAGAGAAGGATCAGCAAGGTTAATGGGACTAAACACAGGTGTCGAAACAGGGATAATGTCTCAAGAAAGTCTAAATGAAGTAAGCTAATTTGAACAAATAACTACAAGTGCCTAAAAAATAAAGTTATGTAATATTCTTGTTAGTACAAAATAACACTTACAAGACACTTAAAAAATCAATCGCAACTTTTTTGGCTTAAAAATTGCAGAAACTGTATAATTCCAAATTGAGCAAAGATACATTAATTTGCTCGAAAAAATGAGTTAATATGGAACCATGGCAAATACCCAAAATTTTGCCAATTTGTTATATTTCCACAAATCTTGCATGTATTCACAAAAAGTTTTGTTCTGTAAACGAAACTAAATTCCCATTTGTTTTAAAATATGTATGTTACAGAGAGTGTTCAATAATTTTTGAGACTAACCTTTCCGACTGCAATTTAACATCGAAAGAACATAAGATTCTTAAAGAGTAGCAGTCAAAGCCGATCTGCACAAAATTTAAGCCTTTTTATCATAAATCGGCAGGAAAAAAATTATGGGAAAAGTACACCAAAAAGTTTTTTGTGAAAAGCGGGCAGAAATCGATGAGAAATATATTATTATAGGACTGTTTGGAGCAAAATTTTTACTTACTGACATCAAAAGTCAACAGACTAATCAGTTTTGCACTTATCTGACCATCTTTCATTTTCTTTCTTTTTCTTCATCTACCTCTCAGAAATTTCTTGTCCCGACTATAAATCGGCAGCAAAAAAGTTATGGGGGTCCATCAATTTTTTCCGAAAAAACCAAAAAATCATAGGAAAAATACAAAGCAAGCATTAAAAACGTGTTATTGAGCATTGTCTGTCATATAGCATCATTTCCTGTGGAAAAATGACAAAAGTCTTGAAAATTGTTTGGAAAATTTTTGAGTAATATGTGGATCTAGTGACATCAGAAATCATAAATGTAGTCACTATTTGCGAGGTTGTATTTAGTAGGTGGGGGGCACCGTCCCCTCCCCCATTGTGAAAAATGAATTTTTATATGAGTTAATGGCAGAAAAAAATGTTGAAAAGAAGAAATGAGTTGAAAATGCTGATTTTCATTGAAAAAATGTGTTTTTCTCGGTGCTTCGAGCTATAAAGTAATTTCTTCTCTTCTGCTTCAATGTAAACACACAATTTCCCAAATCGTTTTCATGCTATTGAAAGACAATTGCATTTGGAGAATACAAATTAAACAGTTTCGCCAGAGCAAAATAAGGGCTTCCAGTTCTGTAGAAATGCAACGTTATTGCCAATTTTAATTCCATTCAACAACTTGGATTTCCCTTTGCTGGTACTTTCACCGGTGAATAAGCATGAATTCTTCTGAAACAATTTTTAGTTAATCCAAAATGAACGTAAAAATCTTTATCCGGAAGGTCATAAAAATTACAAGACTCAAATGATTGTCGTTTTGATTGAAAATGTGTTAAACCATCGAAAATGCCATATTTTTACGAAAACAACTTTCATATGCGCATGCTGATGCAAAGAATAAGCTTTTAATCAAAAGTTAACCCAGCCTTCTGCCTTGTCTAGTGATTCGTCTAAATCATGTCTAAGTTCGACGAAATTTCGATGCGTCTAACTTAGACGTCTTATGAGAAACACACTTAAGAATCGACGCATCTAACTTTGACAAAATTTCAACGCGTCTAACTTAGACGTCTTATGAGAAACACAGTTAAGAATCGACGCGTTCAAATCTAAAAATTTAGACGCGTCTTAGCTTAGAAGTCTTATGAGAAACCCACCCCAGGTGGACCACCACAACACTTCAGTGGTGGCCCCAGGTCCAAACCTAGTGAATGAGATAGCGCAACTCTGACATTACAAGATCAGTTTGTTCGTTGTTGTGGTTGGAACTGCTGGAGAGGTCCTATTTGGGCTGAAGAAGGATTAATGCAAAAATTGAACCTATGTTCTGCGCAAGCAGTGGACCTAACTGAGAGACTGCAATGTTCAGTTGTCCTGGGATCCAGCCAAATACTCAAGGCCCACCTGGTAGCGCCAACTGGATAGGAAGGTGGGAATCAAGGATCCGTAATGGTTGAACCTTGCTATGATGTTTACACCATGGCTGGCTACTGTAACTTTGGAGTGCGCGGGTGCTCGAGCAGCCTACGTTTTTGTAGCTGTCAGCCCTTGTACCCCGGGTTGCAAATGCTAGTATAGTGACGCGCATGATTGGGTTAAGGCAGAGGAGGATTTCGGATTTTCTTAAGCAAGGGGATGGTACCACACATGGGCGGGGGGTGATTTGAAGTCCCCCAGATGTTGAAACCCCTTCAGATTACTGTAGACCCCTAGAATTCTATTTTTAGTAACGTTTTTGGCAAGTTTACCCATCCCGATCCCCAGAATTTTCTTGCTGCCCGTGTATACTCCATCTTTTCCAAAAACATTCGGAATAGATCCAAAAATTTACCATTGACTTGACGGGCGAAATAGCGTTTTTCTGGCGTTTGCGTTGTCTACGTTTATTTAAAATTGCTTTTAGCGCAAAATTTCTCGGAATATTTTAAAATTTCCGACAATTTCGCTCGAAAGAATCATTAAATTTCTATGATTTTAGCGAAAATTCGTCGCGAAGTGCCGAAAAATTTGTGAAATCAAGGCGAAGAACCTTCAGAAGGTTGAATTACTGCTTCATCTCCTTCATGTATAGCATTTGACGCATGATCAGAACATCAAAAATTTCGAAAAAAGTGGGCTTGAAAATGGGTGAAAACTACGCGGAAAAAGCTGTTTCTGCTCTTGAAATTGTCTTAAAACCTATTCGCTTAGCAATGAATGGCGTGCGGACTGCCAAAAAAAGTAAATAAATCTTATTAGTAGGTATTACGCGCCGGAAAAATTTGAGAAATTGTGAACACTGACGGCCGAAAATCATTGCAAATACATGTCCTTTCTTTATCTTGCCAATTATTTGTGGCCAATGGGGGCTGTCCCTGTCTTAAATCCGCTTATGAGTTCAGGCCATAGATGCACACGGTCAGTTGTCCTGGGAGGGGGTAAACCGGCTTTTTTGGAGAATGTAATGAATAGCATATGGTATTTTTTGACCAATTTCCGTTGAAGATAGCGATTTCTAATGAAATCAAGTTTTCACGAGATTCCCTAACATGAAGTAACTGTTTCATTTTAACAGCAATTCGTGGGAATAATCAGGCATAGGTGGGCTGCACTAAAATTCTGTGGGTGCAAGATTTTTCGAAAAGTCAAAATTGGTCTTTAAAATGGAACGCCGTTTTTTAACGTTTCTCATTCAGCACTATCCATTGGCATAAATAAATGCGAAAAAAAACAGGAAAAATTTCAAAAATTGAATTCTGGGGCGGTGGGGTAATCCGGCCTTCTGATGGGAGTGCATACCCCCAAACTCCCCACGCCCACAATTGTTCAAAGGTAGGTAAACTCCGCAAGATTTAGGTATTGACATGCAAGAATACGTATCATTTGGCGCTGCCTTATCGTAAAAATAATTCGCTTTGACCCAAAAATGGCCTGAGAAGGATATGCTTTCCGAAAGGTGTGGTATGTAGGAGGGTACCTCCTCATCAGCAATCGACCGGGTTAAAAAAACGGGCCCGGGTTTAGCTAGCCCGCCCGGCCCGGGCTTACACGCTTAAGGATATGCACGCTGTATATAAGTAACATAGGTATTTATCAAGGTTGGGCGCTTGTGTGTTTACGTACATTCTATAAGTATGTAAATGAATATATAATCATTATATACATTAATAAGTAATATAATGTTTACGTAGATATAGTAAGACAAAAAGAGCAGGATTTTAAATTAAATATTAGTTGAACATACAAGATAGGTTATGACAACAAGATATTATCATAAAGCAGTGGCGGATCCAGGATTTTCTACAGATCCAAATTTTTCTAAAAGTGTCAAAAATTGTCCAAAAAATTCGACCATTATCCTTAAAGTAGCGGTTTCATGCCATTTTTTGATAAGCAGGATTATTTCTTTGTATGATAAAATGTTCAAAATTTCAATAATTTTCCCAGTTTTTTCATGAGAAACTCGCAAAATTAATGCACAAAATCGATACAAAACGCCAGGAGATACTCGAGAAAGCATTGTAAGAAGTTAAAATACTCTCCTGACGTACAAATAGGTTGTTAGAGCGACAAGGAAGTCAGTAAATGTCATAAATAAACATCTCTTCGGCGCGAAGCACAGGAAAATTTCGCTAAATCATGGAAAAAATGGTTAAAATCATAAAAAAACTCGTTTGTTTTTCATTGCGCCCAAATATTTTTTGACGCTAGGGGGCGCCCCCGCCCCCTCTGAATCCACCAATGTCATAAAGGTATGATAGTGCTATATTAGAAAACAGCTTGCCATTTATGTTTAGGGTGGCGCACTTATCATTCCATATTCTGTTTCTCGTCAGGTACTACAATTTTTATCCAAACAACATAAAATTTTACCAGGTTCTAGAGAGGATATACAAGTTGCATTATATGAGGTTTTACATTGTCAAAGTTGATACTTTAGGTGTATAACACTTTTATGTGAACTCAATCATTTTCGGAAATTTAGATTAATGCTCCCAACAATTGAGCAAAACTTTTCAGCGCTCTTCGACTTTAGCATCAGTAAAAATGTAAAAAGTGCGATTTCTCAATTTTTGAGCGTTCGATGGGTGCCTTTTGTACACATCTGCTCTCATGAATTGCTAAGAAAAAATCACTTAGCGTCAAGTTTAGAAAACTAGGAAGCCAAAGCGTGGAAGACGAATCCACGATTGATCCATATAGGTGGGCGGCACCAAAGCTCTGGGTGGGCTGCAAGATTTTTTCAAAAGTAAAAAATGGCCTTAAAAATGATGGTTTAACGAAAAAACAACATTTTTCAACGTTTCTCCTCCATTGGCATCAAAAAATTGCGAAAAAACAAAAAAAATTTATAAAAATCGAATTCTGGATGGGGGTATTTTGGTTTCTAGGGTGATGCATACCCCCGAACCCCCCACGCCCATTCATGCTCATCTAGTCTCGGCTGGCCTCATCATTTCCTGACTTAACGTTGTACGAGATTTCTTCGGGGATTTATAAAATCTAAAGTATTCACAACTTGTCCATTAAACGTTCAGGAATTGAAAAATCGCACTATTCACGCCTTCATTGAGGTATCAGTCGAAATTCATCGGAAAGTCTTTCCTGAATTTTGTTTCGTTTATTATAATTTTCGGAAAATAATAGTGATAATCAGGGGCGTAACCAGGATTTTATTTGGGGGGGGGCAAAATTTTTGAAGTCCTGTATCTCGGAACCATTAGCAGATAGATACGCTGAAAATAATGGCATTTTTGAGTGTTTCTCGATTTCAAACTTGGACGTCAAAAATCTATCTTTTAACCTATCGGTATGACTAATTTCTCAATATAAAGTTAAAGCTTGACTCTAAAACATTTCGAAATTTTTCTCCTTGCATTTAATTTTGCGGTTTTGCAAAGAAAACTAATTCAAAAATAACTAATCGGCGGGGAGCGCCTAAAATGTTTGACGTATTCGCTATTTTAAAGTCAAATCTAAGCTTCTAAGGTACGAAAAAATGGAAAATAAGATAAGCGGCGCGAAGCGCCGGAAAATTTTGACTCTAGCAGCTCAAAAGTGTACTAAAAACGCATTTGGCTCTCCTTTCAGTAGACCTTGAGAATTTTTAATTTTTTCCTATGGGGGAAAACTTGTGAAAAATAAAAATATTTTTTCATTCCGGGGTTAGCCCGGCCCCTGCGCTCCTCTTCTGGTTACGCCCCTGGTGATAATGTAGAAGTGTATTTCTCGCGAAACATAATTTGACACTGTAGAACTTTGCAGGATAAAACTTCTATGCTTGCTTCATAATCTGGCAAAGTTAGATCTTATTTGAATAAAAACCGATGGAGCTTTTTAAAAACAAAGTATGTAATAGATACGCGCGCCGCACTGTATATATTTTTATTGAATTACTTTTTAAAAAATGTCGGGTGCTTCGCACCAAATCATTTCTCAGCCAAGTAATTCATCTTACTCTGTTAGCATGATTAGAAAGACTGTAGCAGTAATGTTACTTTTTTCGAGTGTACTTCTGCCCGGAGCTTGTGCGCTTTTTAGGCTAAGTTAAATTTCATAAAAAAGGCAGCATACACTTTTACACATTTATCACTCATTAAATCAGCTTATCCCTGCTGTATCCCATAGTTCCGGCTCGAAAACCTAATTAAAATATAAATTTAATTAATTATAACTTGATCCAGCGTAGTTCTCAACATACTGGCACACGGTCAGAAGCTTTGAAGAGGGGAGGGGATAAACCGAGTTTTCTTAGGCGGGGTGGAGCGAGTAAATCATTATTTTTCACATGTTGAATGTCAAATTTTTGTACTTAATTCGTCGTATTTTATTTTTCATGAATATTTATGGCTAGATTTGCATAAAAGCAATAACAATAAGGGCAATGGAATGATATATAAGATCAAATATGTACAAAATGATGGAAGAAAAGTGTCTGAATGAACGAAATGAACCGTCTGTTGCTCGAAATATAAGTATATACGCTTGAAATTACACTCTTAGTCGTCATTTGACGCTTTTTAATGGCTCAACAGTTTTGGCACAAAATGGCCTGAGGGGGTATTCTTCTCAAAAGTTGTGGTAGGGGCTTACTCCCAGTTTGCATGTGTGACTTGCAATATGCTCGTATCCTTGAAGGCGAGAAAATAGCAAATATGACTAGCTACAGAATTGATTCGTGAATGACCTGAAATAATTTTATGTAGTTTGTATCCGTCGACTTGAATTTCAACGAATTATAAAAAATATTAAATCTCAGCTGATTCCTGCTGTAATTCTGGGACTGAAAGCAAAAGTTTTGATTATAATCTTCACATTGCCACCACTTGCTACATACGCTGCAGCAACAGTCGATCAAGTTCATGCTAGAGTATTAACATTTAATAAATATCACTCTTAGCTGGACTTGGGGAAATAGCGAACTCGATGTTTAGATCTAGAAGTATATGACTATGAGTAGACGTGTTCAGGGATGCTCTAAGCAGTCTGCTTTAGCACTTTTAATCTATTTTCAGAGACAAATGTTGCTAATGTGATGATTGGTACTATTCGGACATATTAGGTTCTGAAAGTTTTGGAAGTTCGATATTAATTACGCCTGGGCCCGGGCCTTGTCAGCCGGGCCCGGGCCTGCCCTGACCGGCTCGGCCTGGCTACCCGGTCGATCACTGCTCCTCATACCCCCTCAGTGTGCGTTGCGTGATTTTTATGCAGTTTTTAACATCTTGCGTCGTACATTTATCGAATTTATTAAATTTGTCATCGCTCCTTGATCGTTCGATGTTCATTTTGCTGTTATTATGGCTGTTCGATTAAAAGCTTTTTCTCCGATTCTCGACTTGTCAAAATTTTAACATAACTTTGATCGATTATTCATTATACTTGCAAAAAGTGCTTGCAAATCTAATCACGATTAGACTGGCATTTGAATGGAAAGCTCACCTCCACAAGCTTGTAATTACTCTTGGGCGTGGGGCTGGGCCAGTCTTTGGAAGCAATCAAATTAAATTCTGGAGGTGCATGAAGCGAAATCGAAAAAATATCTTGAATATAATCTTTGGGTACCTATCTACCTTATTCTTGGGGTCTTTCGGATTCTCGGGGAGGTAGGTCCTACAAACCCTAAACTCTCCTGCCCACGTATTGCCTGGACTCCTCCACGGCCATGTGTGTTCTGAACTCCTCAGAAGCCGAAAGACCCTAAATTTTAAAAAGTTTGTTTTGTTTTGTTTCTCGTGCTATTTTTTAACACGAATAAATCAAGCTAGATGAGATTGTTGACAAATGGTATTTATTCCAATTTGTCACTGATCTTCCGACCCTTATTTGACCTGAAATTTTTCGAAAACTACCCAGACCCAGAATTCAGGTCATGCCCATGCATGTAACGGCGCAAAATCTTGAGTGGGGTTCCCGGCCGTTTTCAGGGGGTAATTGGTAAATGACCTCTAATTTCTTTAAATGGCAGCAAAGCACCTAAAAATAACCAGAAAACGCTAATTTTTTCCAGAAATTACGAAAGCCGGAGCGTCAAAAATTTTCCGACTTTGGGGAAATGGAGGGGGAACGGCCGACTTTGGATAGGGATTCTCCCCATGTACATGTCTGGTCCTGCCATTGAATGGCAATGACCCTTATCTCGATCGGAAATTTTTTTCACTTCCCTGAAAATTTGTCAAAATCTTTCTTAAAAAATAAAGTCATTTTATAAAAACCCTAAAGTGTGCCGTTTTACTCTTTTACTTTACTTTGTTTTACTCTTTAGCTTCATGCCAATAAGTCTATCTTTGAATCGTATTCTTTTAATCGCATTGAAGCCTCTTGACCGGCACATAGCTGGCCATCCTATCTTGGGGAGACCAACATCAATTTTGGGGGACTAAGGCCGAAAATAGCCCAAAATAACGTTTAAAAAGTCATATTTTTCAGATTTTTCTGAATTTTGGGGGTCCGAACCCTCCCATTCCCCCAGAGATACGTGCCTGCCTCTCGAAAGCTCTATTTATTCATCCTGAATAGGAGGAGCGTCGTCTAAAAATCTGAAAGTGCCATTTTCGGCACGTATTCCACGTTTTTAGGCCCCCAATAAACGAACTAAAACTCATTCTGCGATTTGTACGTCTAGACGCTTCCCAGCCTTCTACAGTCAAAAATTTGGGGCGATCGGTTATAAAAATTATTATCCATCGTCTCAAAATATTGATTTTTTTATTTTAGCATTCTTTCTTGTTTCTTTCCTACGGCAATCTTCTTATTTTTGAATAAAAAGCTGGTTTTCTCACTTTTTGATCGACAGATCGGCCTCTCTAACGCTTTTGGACTCTAGAATTCGATCGTTTTTTATACTTTGAAACGTAAAATTCTGTCTTTTTACATCAGAGGCAGTTAAAAAAGTTACTTACAAAAATCGAAAAATCCCTTATTGCTTTTCATCCTGTAAATACCCGCGACGTATTATTAAAGTAATCGAATTAGTTATTGATAGTTTAATTAAGGTAATACCGTGTTTCAAAACAACCTCCCGTCTCCACTCGTGCATGTAACAGCTCAAAAATTAAGATGGGGATAACTGGCCCTTTTAGGGAATTAATAAAATATTGTTCGTTACCGCACATTTTTTGTTATTTATTTTTATTTCAAAATTTAGTGAGCCTACTATAATTAGCTTGGCCTAGCAATAACTTAGTCATCACGATGTAAGCACCATTATTAAACGGTTCTTTGTAAAGAATTGGGCTATTTTCCATCGTCATCTCTAACCTCTAGTGGTAACCTACATTTTATCCAAATCTACGTGAAGAAAACATATGTTTGACCATATTCAATTGCGGAAAAATATTTTTTTCATGTTCTCTGGCTCTGTTAGTGAAGAACGTCTTAACAAAAAACTACCTTTCATGTATTGGATTCCAAACCTACATAAAATTCCCTATAAATCTAGGTTTATCACTTCGGCTAAAAATTGTTCTACTACTTCCATATCGTCGCTAATTACCGATGGCCTTAAGTTAGTCCGTCGTTTGGGGAGAACTATTGTAAAGCTATTTTAAGAAATTCTCGAATTAACAGATTTTTTTCTATCAATAATTCATTTTCTTTCATTTAAAAATTAGAATCAAATAAAAACATTAAATCGATTAATACATTCGATTTTTTGACACTACACATCTCTCACTGTAAACGAACTTATTTTCGCTTCTTTTAATTGGGGGTGGGTTAAATCCGGAAACGGAAATAATGGGTAAAATGCGGAAACGGAAACAGTGGGCAAACGCCGGAAATGGAAACGATCCGAAGCGCCATAACTGGGGTTTCCCAAGTAGGGCCTATCAGGATGAACACCCCATACCCCGTTTCCGGCTAAATTTCTCCTACTAAAGGGGGATTTAGGGGCTCGCAAGCGGAGCATCCCATTACATATTCATATGTACAGATGACCCCGGTTCCATCAGGGTTTCTCCGCCCTGGGGGCAGTCAAAAGTGCCGGAAGTGGGGTTCCCCCAGTAGGGCCCATCAGGGTCAACACCCCAACCTCGTTTCCGGCAAAATTTCTCTCACTGAATTGGGGTCTAGGGCTCAGAAACGGGGTACCCCATTATTCATGTATGTAGCTGACCCCGGTTCCGTCAGGAGCTTCTCCACTCTGGGAGCAGTCCAAAGTGCCGGAACCGGGGTTACACAAGTTGGGCCCATCAGGGTCATCACCCCAAACTCCGTTTTCGGCTAAATTCCGCCCACTAAAGGGAGATTTATGGGGCTCGGAAACGGGGTTGGGGGTGTTGACCCTGATGGGCTCTACTTGGGGAACCCCGGTTCCGGCACTTTGGACTGCCCCCTGGACGGAGAAACCCCCGACGGAACCGGGGCCAGCTACATATATAAATAATGCGGTAACCCGCTTCCGAGCCCCTAAACCCTCCTTCCATGGGTAAAATTTTGCCGTAAACGGGGTCGGGGGTGTTGACCCGATAGGCCCTACTTTGGGAACCCCGGTTCCGGCACTTTGGACTGCTCTCAGGTCGGAGAAACCCTCGACGGAACCCGGGTCAGCTACATATATGAATAATGGGGTATCCCGTTTCCGAGCCCCGAAACCCCCTTCCATGGGTAAAATTTTGCCGGAAACGGGGTTGGGAGTGTTGACTTTGATTGGCCCTACTCGGGGAACCCCGGTCCCGGTACTTTGGACTGCCCCCAGGGAGGAGAAACCCCCGACGAAAGCGGGGTCAGCTACATATATGAATAATGGGGTACCCCGTTTCTGAGCTCCTAATCCCACTTCAATGACTGAAATTTTGCCGGAAACGGGGTTGTGGTGTTGCTCTTGATGAGTCCTACTTGGGGAACCCCGGTTATACCAGTTTGGACTACCCCCCAGGGCGGAGAAACCCTCGACGGAACCGGGGTCAGCTACATATATGAATAATGGGGTACCCCGTTTCCGAGTCCCTAAATCCCCTTCCGTGGGTAAAATTTTGCCGAAAACAGGGTTGGGGTGTTGACTCTCATGGGCCCTACTTGGGTAACCCCGGTTCTGGCACTTTGGACTGCTCCCAGGTCGGAGAAACCCCCGACGGAACCGGGGTCAGCTACATATTTGAATAACGGGGTACCCCGTTTTCGAGCCCCTAAACCCCCTTTCCATGGGTAAAATTTTGCCGGAAACGGGGTTGGGGATTTTGACCCTGATGGGCCTTACTTGGAGAACCCCGGTTCCGGCAATTTGGACTGCCCGCAGGGCGGAGATACCCCGACGGAACTGGGGTTAGCTATACATATGAATAATGGGGTACTTCGTTTCCGAGCCCCTAAATCCCCCTAAATTTAGCCGGCAACGATGATTGGGGGTGTTGACCCTGATGAGCCCTACTTAAGGAACCCCGGTTCCGACGCTTTGGATCGTTTCCGTCTCCGTTTCCGGCTTGTACCCATCTTTCCCGTTTCCGTTTCCGGATTTTAATTTTCCTCTCTTTTGATTTCGTGGAGAAACTTTTTGATAAGAATAAATTAGTTCTTCTCCTTCGGACACAAAATCTTATTTCACTTTTGACGTTGAAACTCTAACAAACAGTTTCAAATTTTTAATCCAAAATTCATTTGTCTATTTTGGAAATGAAATTTTTCATCAAACACTTGGCATCCTCATGGACTCTGAATATTCTCCACTTTGGGCCGATGTTTTCCATTTGTACTGTGAATATAAATTCCTATCATCGCCTAGAAATAAAGACCTTGCTCATTATTTTAATAACGTGACTCGTTACATCGATGATATAGCAGCTATAAATATTTCAAATTTTCGTAATTACATCAAAGAGATTTTACCCTACATCCTTAAATGTTACGGAAACTCTTTCTGCTTCAAGAGTTAGTTATTTAGATGTTGAAGTTAATCTTTATAAACCGATTTCTCCAACGATTTTCGACAAGAGAAGAGTTTTAATTTCCTATCGCCAATTTTCCTTCTTCAGACTCTTAAGTATCTATAGGTCTTTTCAGGGGCGGATTTAGGGGGCGGCCCCCCATTGGCCCAGAATAGCGCGCAAAATTAAGCATTTTTGAGCGATTTTTAGCGATTTTAGGGTTAAAACGGCTGATTTTTCCGCCCAAGTCAGGGTTCCGCCCCCCTTTGGGGTACCGCCCCCTTAGCAAAATCCTAGATCCGCCACTGGGTCTTTCGTATGCTGTTTTTGTAGGTAAACTTCATCGTTTTGCGCGTCTTTGCTCTAAGGCAGAATTTTTCATAGCGCGCGTGAATCATTTGTCAGTTTAGCTGCAAAAACAGGGATATAACGTTAAAATTATGCACCAAAAATACGCCAACTTTTGCAATAGCAACTTTTCTGATTTTCCAGCGCATTCATATATTCAAAATTGCTTAAGACCCTTTTGAAATATATATTTTTCTGTATCCGCCTGAATAATCTGTCAATCAAACTGTGCAAACAAATTCATTATGTTAAAGTTATGCGTCAAAAATACTTTAAATTTTCCAAGAACGACATTTTAAATTTTCCTTCGCATCTGCACCGCGCCTCTTGTTACATTTCCAGACGCGCTTCATATGACATTCGTATGAGTAGGTAGCTTTGATTTTTATTATAGTACGCTAATCAAATGAGTATATAGGTGCGTCGGCATGTTCCCACGTCAATCCTCACATTTTTATATTTTTCCGCCTTAGTTCAGCTATTCTCAATGCACTGCATTATTACCGACAATGAGTGGGCGGATTAATTTTTTCTTCTTTTTTATAATGAGAGGCAGTCTAGCCGCCTGGACTGATGCCGCTAGGTTGCAGCGACAGTCAACAGATTAAAGGCACGAAATTGTAGCAAGACAGTTCCTCTCTGATGACCCCGTCTGTTTATATGATTTTTAACCTTCCTTTTTTCCTTTTTCTTTTCTTTTTTTCAATCTAAGTTTTCTCTTTATAATCCTGCCTACTTTTTCTGTTTATTTAGACTTTTGCGTCTCATGAAACATGTAATCTCTCACAATATAATTTTTTAGGTACATTTGTGCTATTTCACGCGCTGAACTTCTATATCTGTCTTTCTTTCTTTTTGTTGGTATTTTCTCTCTTCGCTTTTAATTTAGTATTTGCTTTTTTATTTATTTACTTATTTATTTTCCTCCTCATTTTCTTTCCTCTTTCTTGCTTCTTCCTCGTATTGATGACTTCTTACTATTACCGGTTTTCATACGGCAGATCGATTTAAATGCTGCTAATTTCGGTAATATTCGTTCGAGCGCTACACCATTTCGTCGTAAATTCTAGATTCTTTCTACCTACTAAGTTTTAGTTCTTGGGAACAGTATTGCGTAGGTATCTATTAATTTGTGGTTTCGTATTTAATTTATAGACTTAAGCTAGACGGTCTGCCAAGAAGATTCAAATGGTGGAGAGGTTCTTAGAGATCGACCGCTTATTTATTTAATTTCCATTTATTTTTTCTTTTTCTTATGTTCTTGTTTTCCGTTTTACACAATAATTTTAGGAGTTTTGACTTATGCGCCGTGTATTTTCACTTTTACTTTCGAGCCGATCGATTTTTTACGAAAAACTAAATTACTGCCGCTATACTTTTACTTCCATGGCTCTTGCTTCGAAAGAATCTCAGCTTCTAGATGAACCATTGCGTACTATTTCTGCATACGATTTAGATTCGGACGGTGATGCATTCCTGAAATTGAACGGCGGGAAATGCTTGAAAGTAAGCTGTAGTCTGTTTCACAAAAGTTTGGGCAAAAATTGAGAATTTTTTCGAAAGTACGCCGACGGATAACGATAATTTTATATCGAATCAACGCTATAATCGCGATCTGTCAGCTTATTGTCAGACATGACTTTTAAAATAATGCCCAAACGTGCGTGAAACAGCCAATAGGTATTGCATTTTTGGGTATGTTTGAAAATTATTAAACCTAAACTATAAACTAAACGATTTCGTTTTTTCGTTATTATTGCAATGCAAGTTTAGCTTTTAATTTCCCGCGATTAGGTATCCATTCAAATTTTAATGATATAATAATTTTAAGCTTTTAGCGAATTAGTTTTAATCACGTTTTTTAATAAAGTTAAAGTCGGTGTTTATTGCAAAGTCGACAAAAACGGGAAAAACGCAAGTAAGTCCAACACAATATGATAAGAACGATCATTGTTCACATGACTGCAAATTGGAATCAAAGTTTCATCTTTAAGATTGTCTTGAACACTGATCTCTGTATACTATTTGCCTAAGAAGAACAAATAATCTTGTACAAGAGCATGGGGAAGAGGGAGGGGGTCTTATTCCTCCCCTGAGCTTAAAAAACTGGTAGCTATATAGCATGGATGTACAAGGTCAGTGTAGCCAGGGAGGGATGAAATCGAGAATATGTGGTCAGGAGGGGTGAAATCCGGGATTTTTACAACAGCAAGTTGTGCTTTTCAGGCATTTCAGGCCAAAATTACCTGAAAATACACTAGTTTTGGCCGAAATCACTTGACAATGCCTAACTTTCTGACTCTTCAGCGGCGGGTTATTAAACCCTCTCTCACTCCTCCCTGTAAACATGTATGCTATCTGAATAGTATTTGCCTTAGAAGAACAAATAATCTTGTACAAGAGCATGAGGGTGAGGGAGGGGGTGTTATTCCTTCCTTGAGCTTAAAAAACTAATAGATATATGCAGGGGCGTAACTAGGCGGGGGAAGGGCGCCCCCGAAATGGAAAAATATTTTGATTCTTCACAAGGGTCTCCCAAAGGAAACAATTGAAAATTCTCAAAGTCAACTAAAATGACAGCCAAAATGCGTTTATAGCACACTTTTTAGCCTCTAAACTCAAAATTTTTCGGCGCTTCACGCCGGATTTATTATTTTCTATCTTTTTTCTTACTTTAGATGCCAAGATTTGACTTAAAAATAGCGAATATGTCAAAAATTTTCGGCGCGTCGCGCCGATTTATCATTTTCTGCATTAGTTCTCTTTGCAAAATCGTAAAATTAAATGCAAAGAAAAGAATTTCGAGAAACGCTCAAAAATGCCGTTATTTTCGCGTATCTCCTAATGGTTCCCGAGATATAGGACTTCAAAAACTTTGGGCTCCCCCCGAAATGAAATCCTAGTTACGCCCAGGCTATATGGCATAGGTGTACAAGGTCAGGTAGCCAGGAAGGGATGAAATCGAGAGTATGTGGTCAGGGAGGGTGAAATCCGGGATTTCTACAACAGTAAGTTGCGCTTTTCAGGCATTTCGGGCCAAAATTACCTCAACAGTACCTAACTTTCTTATTCTTCAGCGGCGGTTAATACCTCCCTCTCTCACTCCTCCCTATGTGCATGTGTGCTATATAGCCATTTGGTCAAAAAAACATTGCTATATAGCTTTTTTCAGTTCAGAAAACTAGCTAGACATATATAGCGTTTTTGCTATCAGAAACACAATGCGTGAGTTCAAAGATGATACATAATTGTTGTTCGAGTTTGAAAAGAATATTAGATATTTTTCCGACCTCACCTTGTGCATCTATAAATAATCTTGTCTCGGAAGGGAATGGCATAGGTATAACACTCTATTTGAAAAGTAGTTTTTATTAATATCTAAACGAAATTTTTCACCTTTAAATTTTTGACGATTTGCTGCTTGAGCTTTGGATGATTGTGTGATGGTAAAAAAGCAATCAGGATGAATTTGTTTCAAGCCATGAAAAATTTCATAAGTCATATCGAAATCAGAAACAATCCTTCGAAATTCCAGAGATTCTAATTTTAGAATCTGAAGCCGACGTTCATATGAGATAATAATAAATTTATGACATTTTTACTATCACATTTCTTTGAGGGCTGCAAATTACTATGTTATATGCTAAAATTAGGCGTACAAATTGCTCGAACGCTAAAATTGAAGCTTCCTAATTATAACTACTGCACGAAAAAAGTGATAAATGTAAGATTGCATTTTGGACTATATTTTTAATATGTGGTGAAAAATTCAGAGAATCATTACCTAAAACAAGAACACCAAAATTTAAGCAAGAGATTTCTTATTACTTATGAAATAGTAGTGATGTGGATTATTATAGCCAAAGTAAAGAACTTGACATATTGGTAGGTACTGATAGAAATAATGGCCGAAATTTAAACCACTGGACAACATCGGACGATGTTCTTGTAAAACAGGAAAATCATTTGATTTAGCATAATATGTCTTGATGTTATTCGCAAATTACATAATTTTAGTCTTTTCACTTTTACAAGGTTTTGCTGTATTGAAAGCAAAAACAAAATAAGTCTCAGGACACTTTCCCGTGGAAAAGCAATATTATTGATTGTTTAATTGAAATTTAATCCGTTATTTAAAAAGAATAGAAGCTTAGTTTGAAGAAATGAATTAAAAGCACTAAACTGCATTTGCTGATTGTGAAACAGCCAAACATGCATATGGGGACCTGACCATACGTGCACAGCATGATAGATCTGGGGGGTCAGCCGGGCTGGGGGGCACGCTTTTTTAGCACCACGCTGATGAAAAATGTGACGTGCTAATGAAAATTTTGGCCATTAGCACGACGTGCTAACGGATATGAAGGTGTTTTTTGGCAAAAGTGTAGTAATTTCGACGCTTTTTAACGTATATATTCGTTAACAGAAATTTCAAAACCATTTTTTATTTAGTCTCAAGCGCGCGATTTAAACGCTCCACCATCAATCTACGTACAATGTAAAAGATTTTGCGTTCATCTCGCCTATTTGCTTACCTATTTCTAGCACATAATAATTAGGTACTTTGTGACAAGTTTGCTTTGTTTTCTGTTGTTTGAAGACAGAATTAGCTTCTTTTTGTTCATTTATCATTCAATTCATAAGCGCAGTCTCGTCTGTTTTTCTATCAAATTAGTATACCGACCAGTGGCGGATCCAGGATTTTCCTGAAGGGGGGGGGGCGGTACCCCTAACTTGGGCGGAACACTGACTTGGGCGGAAAAATTAGCCGTTTTAACCCGAAAATCGTGAAAAATCGCTCAAAAATCCTTAATTTTGCTCGCTATTTTGGGCCAATGGGAGGGGACGGCCGTACCCTCCCCGCCCCCTGAATCCGCCCCTGATACCGATCGCGTTATCATTTCGGATGTCGTAATAGGTGCAAAGGTGTCAGTTTCTAAGCTTATTGAGCATGTGATTTAGCAAGAAATTTCTTGATTCAATCAAGTCTAGAAAAAATATTGATCAAGAAAAAATATATCTGCAGACTATCATGGCATTCTTAAACAGCTAAAATAAAAAACAAAAGGACCTGCATTACGATTCTCTATGTATGTATTATACAGGTAAAAAATTGGCGTGCTAATGTAATTTATCCCGTGCTAGTGAAACAATTTTCATTAGCACTGGGGGTCGTGCTAAAGCACCCTGTTGGCGGTGTTTCGAACATTTAGCTTTTTTGGGCCAAAATTACCTCAGAAACTGGTAAAAGGGCTAAAATAGCGTTAAAACTACGTTATTGCTTACTTACCGGTCAATTTAAAGCACTTTTGAAGAAAATTTCCAAATTTTATCCATTTGTGGCCTTTATTTCGTCTCGTTTTCACCACAAAATTTTCCATATTTTCATTATAGGGGTAAGAACCCCCCAAACCCCCTCGTGCATGTCTGGTCCAGAACCCCCAGAATGGAAAAATTGTCAATTTTAAGCGGAAATGGGGTAAATGGAGGCAAAGAACGGATGAAAATTTAAAATTTTCTTCAAAAGTGCTTCAAGTTGACCAGAAACTGTGTAATAACATAGTTTTAACACTATTTTAGCGTTTTTACTAGTTTTTTAGCTCATTTTGACTCTTACAAGCTCAATTTTAGACCTGCGCCCCCAGACCGGCTGACCCCTCCCTAAATCGGCCATGCTATGCATCTATAGAAACTGCTAGTTCGACACTCTGGATATGATTAGTCAAAAAATCATCAATCCATCCTGAAAGGTTATTGGAAATTCCGTAATTAGGTAATTTCGCTATCAATTTTATACTGGAAAGAAACGTTTAATTATTCCTAATGTGCAAATTTCTTGAATAATGTCCATATTGTTAGTTTTTTAGGGTTGACCGCCAAAATGGCTGCTGACTCCCGAAAAATGGCTGAACCACCCCCAGCATTGTCAATTTTGCAACAAAAAATTGTAACAAGTGAGTCTTTTCAAGCGTTTTTAGCTATATTTTGGTTCAAAAGTGTTTACGTGCTATAAAGAACAGGCATCGTTAGAAAAAATCAAAAAAACAATGGGTAGGTAGCATGCATGTACAGCATGGGAATTCTGGGGTTGCGGGGAGGGTATGCCCAAAAATTCTTTAAAAAGTGTCTTTTTTGATCTAAAAAAACGATGGGTATACGCAGAGCCCCGGGACATGAAAAATAATTTTTGAAACACGCAAGGGTCCTCCAGAGGAAAAAATGAAAAATCCTTAAAGTGTGTCTAAAACACCACCAAAAGAGGTTTCCAGCATACTTTAGAGCTGGTAAATTCAAAATTTTCGGCGCTTCGCGCCGGATTTATCGTTTACATATAGTTTTTGTCTTCTAGCCCGCCCAAAACTGCTCAAATTTGAGTTAGACATGTAGAACATGTTAGCTTTTTTGCCGGATTATTCATTTTCTGTATTGTTTTTCATTGTAAATGGCAAACATTAATTACAAAGACAGAAGTTAGAAAATTATTCGATCGATTGAATGATGGGAAATCAGTTGTATAGATTGTTTAAACGATTGATATGCGTAATATGAGTATATTATGGAGTGGAAAATTTTAAAAATTCTTTCTTCTTACAACATTGCATACATCTCGTTGAGATACGCTTAGAAATGCCTTTAGTTTTGCCCATCTCCTAATGGTTCTCGAGATATTTGACCTCAAAATTTTCGCCCCCACTCAAATAAAATTCTGGATACAGGTCCAATAACACGTCAAAAACACTTTTTTTGACGTTATCAGACAATGCTCGTTCTTTTTGGAACATAAATGTGTAATGGGAAAATTTCGAAAAAAATTTGCAAAAATTGAGTAAATTGAATAAAATATGGCCAAAAAAGTGTGTATGGCGCGAAGCGCCGAAAATCTGAGATTTTTGAGCAAAACAATGGGCTAAAAACGCTTGAAAATGCTCACTGTTTACAAGTTTTACCAACTTTTACAAAAAATCGATAATTCTGGGGGTCGCAGCAATTTTGCGGGGGGTAGTTGCTATTCTGGGAGAATCGAACCCCTCTCCAAACCGCCCACCCCCTTACCCAAGAACACGTCTGGTGGGCAGGGTTCCCGTGGTTGTAATTCCAAAAAAGCACTTTTAAAACTTTTTAGGGCTGACCTTCCCCTGAGAATTTCCCATGCTTTAGATTTATGGTTGGTAACCCACTCCTTTTGCTAGGATTATGAACAAGTCGCGTCCTACAATTGGCTCGGAACGCCCAGTAGACCAATTATCGTGGTTCCTGGAGCACCAAAAATTTTGGTGAATTGGAAGGGCGGGAAATTGCAGAAAGATTCGGGCGAGCAAATACCCGACGAAAATCATCATATGCTGCCCAAATATCCGATGGAGCCTCTGTTCCAGGTCGCACATTTATGAATTCTTCTGTAAAAACCATTTTTACTAATTTATTTCCAATTCTGTCGAGCTTTTCCTCACTTCGTCCGTATTTGAGCATTTTGTGTTTTACTTTTGATTGTTTGCCGGTGATTGCTCGCTCTTATTCGTATTTTTCATTCTTTTAGTCGATTCAGTGCTTAAGTTTATTATGCGGAATAGTGAGCCTTTGGTATGTCAGTGTTTTTTTTTGTACAAGGTCCGTTTGTACATATACAAAGATTGTCCCTAAAAGTATTTGTACATTTTGTAAATGTAAATTTTTGCGTACTATAATATGGTACGGTAGCCATTTTAGTGGGGTAAAAACCGAGTTGTTCGACTTTTTATAGTGTATTTTAGCTAATTTCTGCGTCCCCAAGGGCAAAAATCACAAAGAATCGTTTTAAAGCGGCTCGGAGCGCTGAAAAATTTGACATTTCTCCTTTTCAAATGCAATTTCTGCCATTATAAAGCTATATAGAACACACAATTACTCATTTCGGCGCCAAGCGCCGAAAATTTTTCCTAATTTCAGACCTTTTTTATAATTTTTGTCTTGCGAAAAATCGTTGTATATGTACGAAGACGGTCCCGAAAAGTCTTTGAAGATCGGGAAAAATATTTGCCGTGTACAAAAAAAACACTATGGTACAGTAGCAATTTTAGTGTGGTAAAACAGGGTTTTTCGATCTTCCGTAGTGTAGCTAATTTCTGGGTTTCTGACGCCAAAATTACTAAAAATTGTCTCTAAAACGGCCCGGAACGCCGAAAAAGTTGAAAATTTTATATTCCAAATGCAAATTCTGCCATTTTAAAGATATATAGTCATGGCCTCTAAAAAAAAAACCACGTTTCATGTTTTTTGCATATATTCATTGTGCAAGCACCCCATTCTAGAAACTTATATAATCAGAGCAATGTCCCGTCGATGCTCCATCTTACACCACTTAGTTGATTTCATAGATCCCTTTAGTCATGGAGAAAAAATCGATCAAAGTCAAAACTGAAAAAAACCAGCAGATTCCATTTGGGAAGTAAAAAACCATGGGAAATAAAAAAACCACCCCCAAAATGTTATGCGAAGTGCGTGGTTTGCAGCGTAAAATAGATAGTTGACATTAAATGATCATATTTTTTGAAAAAAATTCATTTTTTACGATATTTCCGTTCATTTTATCACATTAAAAAAAATCAATAACTTTTTCTGAATTTCATTAAAAGTTCTATAAATTTAACAAATAAAGTCTTCAAGTGATAAAAACAACTCTAGGTAAGTCAATTCTACATGGTCTGCAAGAATTCAGTGCGAAATTATACAACTTGATGAAAAGTAATTTCGTTGCTATGGCAACGTATACTTAGCATTGGTTTTTTTAGGTTACAGTGGTTTTTTTAGGTTACAATCGAAGTTTTTTGGCAGTTTTTGGGGTGATTACCATTTTTTGTGAAAAGTAAATATCAGGCATCATGTAAGGTGCTATGAGGGACATTCCTGCTAAGTTTTGTAAAAATTGGCGCTGGTTTTTTTTAGGTTACAAATGGTTTAGCTATGTGGATGACATGGGGGAACTGAATTTTTTCTGATATTAGTCTGCAAGGGAGCCTAACGTGAAAACATAAAAGATTCCAGCAAATATGAATACGGGTAGAAATACTGACCCTCGAAAAAGCTTAAAAAAATCATAAAAACGACAATTTTTAGGAGCTTTTCGACAAATTTATATCTCAAGTTTCTGAATGATCCGGAAAGAGATCAGGGGTCAGTTGTAACCTATATGGCGTAGCTTGCTCACCCGTATAATATCATCAGTCATCTCCTTTTGGTTATGGAGAAAAAGGGTGGTTTTTTTCAGGTTACAAATCGACTGGTTTTTTTAGAGGCCAGCACTATATAGGACAAACAATAAATCATTTCGAGCACCGAAAATTTTTTGGAATTTTACACCTTTTTACAGTCTTTGTCTTCCCGAAAAATCTTTGTACATGAACGAAGATGGTCATGAAAAGTCTTTGTACATCGGGAAAAATCTTCGCCGAATACAAAAAAAACCGTTGGTCGTGTTCTAAAATTTATAGATAAATCCTTTGCCTATATTTGGCCAAATCTAATTTTATTCCGACCATTTTCAGAATTCCGTCTCTTTAACTCTGTCTCTAATTCATACTTGAATTCTCGTGGTTTTTTTGGGTGTTTTTCTGTATAAACTCCTGCTTATTTCTCGTTTCACTTTGATTCCTGCGCCTCGTAAAACCCGTAATTCCTCTTCATGTAATTTGATATACTTTTTTATGTACATGTGTACTATTTCCCGCGTCTTTCTGTTTCTTTTATAATAATAGCATGTCTCATTTATTTACCTTTTATTTATTTATATTTATTCACTTATTTATTCATTTTTTTATTTTTTCTATTATCGCTCTTTTTTAAATCATTTTCATGACTTTTTATTATTATTGGAGTTAAACTGTGCTACGGATCATATATTCTCTTTATTAATTAAATGTATGTTCTTGCTGAGGTTTTATTTCATTAAAAAATGATAATTGCTCATCGCATTGTGTACAAAATTTTTTTAGCGTAAAGTTATCAGTGGAAAAGGTAGAAAAACGATATTTTCCGTCTTATTTTTTATCACCTTTTACAAGTTTGTTTGTTTAAGTGCCATTTTGATCCATTTGACGTGTTTTCAGCGTTAATACGAAAGATTGAGATTTGCTATGCTAGCCTGCATAGGTGTATTAGGTCAGGGTCGACAGGGGGGGGCCTAAATCTCGAAAATCCAAAAGAGTAGACGTTCACGAGTTTTTGCTGTTTTAACCATCAAAATTGTCAAAATAGCCCATAAAACGTTTTTTCTTGGTAACATAGCATTCAAAAGCATTTTTAGTCCATTCTGACTGCATTATATCACCTTTAACACTAAAAAATGCAAAAATTTATCAATTTTTGGCGTTTTTTAAGTAGACGCGAAACGCCGGAAAAATTATTGCGTTTTTACCGCTTTTTTCCTCTAAAATGATGCAAAAAACGTATCTTTAGGTCAAAATCGCCGAACAGTACCTGTCCGGCTGACCTTTCAGGGAGGGGTGGTAATACCCCCTCACTACCTATGTGCATGTATGCTAGCCTGATGAGTCGCGTTTATTTTCATTCATGGCTGGCACTTTCGTATTTCGCAGCAGCTTGTATTAGATTAAAATAGATATAAAGAAGTGTCAAAAATGACGTCTTCAACAAGAACTCAATATTACTTTGCTACACATCTGTTCAATTGCAATTTATCTGGATTTCCCTCATTTTCGTTGTTTTAAATATTTATATTACCTATAATTTTGATTCGTTTATTTATTCAATGACTTAGATTTATTTATTTATTTTTTTATTTATTATTTTTATTTTCTTTCACGACTGGTGCCGCTAGGTTACAGTGACAGCCAGACGATTAAAGGCACGAAAGTGTAGCAACCTAGTTCTTCTCTGATGACCTCGTCAGTATCTTAGATTTTTCGCACGTGCTTTTTGTGTAAGTTTTCTGTATATTATCCTGCCTACTTTTTCTGTTTCACTTAGACTTTTGCGCCTCATAAAAAACACACACAATCTCTCATAATACGATTTTTTAGGTACACGTGTGCTATTTCACGCATCTTTTTCGTTTCTTTCTTACTAATAACATGCTGCACTCCTATCTCTGTCTTTCTTTTTTCTTTTCATTTACTATTTTCCTTTTCATCTATCTATTTAATTATTTTTTCTATATTTTATGTCTCCTTTCTTGCTCCTTTTTCGAATTAATGACTTCTTACTGTTACTTCGTCCCCTTTTATATAATGAATTAGTCTACAGATTAGTTCTTCAATTTTACGCCTTACTCATATTATTAGGTACTCTTCACGTATTGTAAGCAAACGAAATAATTTAACTTTCCATTATTATACACGGTTCAAGGAAACTTAAGAAAGTTATGGGACATAGGCAGACTATGACATTGTTCGAAATAAGCCCGTTTTATCTTAGTTTTTGGTGGTTCTTAAAACATTATCAGTCTTGCTCTTATTGATGGATACGTCAGTCTAATACCTTCCTGCAAAATATTTCATCGTCAATTAAACTTTTTGATTCATTAGTTTTTTAAAATGAAATTCCTCTCGATTTTCAGCAAATTTATCTATTAACTAGCGAAGAAAAATGCTGCGATGGAACAAAAAAGACTCTATAATTGGGATTGTGTATTATGAGTAGAGCTGCACGCGGGTACTCGAACGGTACCCGGGTACCCGGGTAGAAAATAGTTTTACTACCCGGGTATCCGACGGGTACCCGGGTATACCTGGTATCCGACGGTACCCGGGTATACCCGTACCCGAATCCCCTAACATAAAATGGAAAATTAGCACTGCAGTTATGCAATATGTGCTAAGAATCGAATTAGAAACCTAGAAACGTATTGCTTCTAAAGTGCGATTGAATCACAATGTAAATGTGATTTGATATAATCAACCGTATATTGTTGATTAAGCGAGTCTCTTAATATTTCCTATTGTCACAGTATATCGCACATACGGTTTAGGCAAATTCCATTATTCAGGTCTTTAGGTAAATTATTTTATTTGTGCCGAATTCTTCTTATTCTCTATTGTAAACAAATTTGAACAAGAATTTATCTGCTAGCGACGCTTTTTTCTAATGCATTTACTTCTGTGACCATTATATAAATTTAGACTGCAACTTTTATTCACATCGTGCGCGCAACTGTTTTAGTTAGACCTGATTCAAAGCCTATCGATGTTCCAAATGCAGTCAGCCATAGGCGTAGCCCCCAAAATTTTTGAGAAATATTGTTGATTTTTTTGTTGGACTAATGTGTGTCCAGAAAATTGAGTTCAAAAAGACAAAAACGTCAAAATTTTCCGGCGCTTCGCGCCAAGTCATTATTATTTATTGCTATATAGATCCAATGAATTTAAAAGCTTGAATCAGCTAAAATAATCCAGCACTTCACATCACTTTAGTAATTTAATGCACTATTTGTTCGTTGAATGAAACTGCGCATGCTTGTTGAACTTAATAGTAAAAGTAAGAAAATGATTGCGTACCAGTTTGTCTATTCTCTGCTTTTTTTGTATTTTGTGTACCAGTTTGTCTATTCTTTGTTTCGTTTGTCTTTCTTTACAAAGACACATAATCCTATTTTAAATAAAAGGAATGGCCGAATTTTCTTATGTTTTTGCGCATTTCTTGTTCTCTGAACTACTTTTGTTAATAAGAAGGTCATAAATGGGCCTGAAAACGGTAATAACAAAATTTTCATTGATACATCTACAAACTATTAAGGGTGGAAAATATGACTAAATTTCTTGGCACTTTGCGCCACTTATGAATTCCGAACTGTTTGTCAATAGAAAGGCCGTAAATTCTACATGAAAACGTTTATGCCCTCGAACCAAAATTCTGACTACGCCTCTGCAGTTAGCTCCAGAAAGACTTGTTTTTGAATAAATTTTCATTTCTGATTGATTTCAAAATTGCTTTTCGTCAATGTGTTTTCCTGCTTCAAATGTTTTAATGACGCTATGACGATACAAAACCTGCTTCACAATTTTTTGCTTTGAATTATGAAAATGACTTAAATTTCATTAAATGCATACGAATTCTTCAGATTAAAGCCTTGATTCTATTTAATCTTGCATTAATTTTTCAATAATTTTAGTGCTTAAATATCACTTTGCCCTATACCTCACTGTCAACCAGTGATCGTACGGGAGACCCCGACCCCGACCCCGGAAAACCCCGGCCTTAACCCCGACCCCCGAACGGGGGCAAGATTTTTCGAGTTGGGGTTGAATCTTTTTTCGGGGGTGAAATATAGCATTTTATTCTTTGGTACATGGCAGGATTGTATAAAAACCAAATAAAGTCGGAACAAGGACGATTCATTCACGAGCATAATGAATATGTTAAACTCGACACTTGTGGTATTTCATAAAATGTACGCCTAGTCGCCATGTTTTTAACACTTACATACATGTTCGCATATTTATCACCATAAAGTGCGCCAAAATTACTGACACACGGAATCATAGGCGTAGCCAGGGGGCAGTGGGGGCACATACCCCCCCCCGAAATTTTTCAGAAATTATGTTGACCTTTCTGGCGCAATGAGTCCAGAACATTGAGTTCAAAAAGGCACAAACGTCAAAATTTTCCGGCGCTTCGCGCTGAGTCATTATTATTTATTGTTATACAGATCCGATGAGTTCAAAAGCTTGAATCTGTTAAAATAATCTAGCGATTCGCATCACTTTAATTATTTAATGCACTATTAGTTCATTGAATGAAACTGCACATGCTTGTTGAACATAATAGTAAAAGTGCGAAAATGTTTGCGTACCAATTTTTATATTCTCTGCTTTGTTTATCTTTGTTTACAAGGACGCATAATTCTATTTTAAATGAAAGGAAAGGCCAAATTTTCTTGTGTTTTTGCGCATTTTCTGTTTTCTGAACTATTTATAATAAGAAGGCCACAAATGGGCCTGAAAACGGTAAGAACAAAATTCTCATTGATACATCTTTCAATGACTTATTGGTTGCGACCCGTTGCTGCTCTCACTTAGCAAAGGTCGAAAAAGGCATTTCAGGAAGTTTTGTGCAGTGTAGGAGTTCATCAATTTTAAGTTTTTTCGGGCTTAATCCAGAACCGAGATTTTGCCGATTTTCGAAAATTTTAACGTTACTAATAAATTAGAGTGCTTTTTTACAAAATTTTCCGGGGTTCTGCCCCGGACCCCGTTGGGGGCGCTTGAGCGCGCCACCCCAGACCCCCAGCCGTACAATCTCGTTTTACACGTGCAAAGAGATATTTAGGAGGACAGAAAAGGTAAAAGGATTAAGAATTTTTAAAAATTTCTGACGCTTCGCGCCGCAATTAGTTTATCTTTTCTGTATGATTTAAGCGGTATAAATTGAGTTTAAAGAGTAAAAACGTCAAAATTTTTCTGCGTATAGCACCGCCGATGATTGTCTTTCTTTTTGTAAAGCTCCAGCATTGCGTTTAAAAGCCTGGATCAGTCAAAATATCTTCATACTAAGTTTACAATTCGTAGTTTTCCTGTTCTGCTCTGTCAGACTATTAGTATTCAGTATTCATATATCTATACAACATGTTAAGGGCGGTAAAAATGACTGAATTTCTTGGTGCTCTGCGCCACTTATGATTTACGAACTGTTTGTCAATAAAAAGGCCGTAAATTCTACATGAAAACGGTAAAAATTTCGAATATTTTTGGCGCTTCGCGCCGTTGGCTCCTCACAATCAGTGCGCCATAGAATACCGTTGAAAAAACTGTGGAAGAATGCGAAAAAGCGAGAGCGATTAGTGATTAAAATTGAAAGTGATGCTAAATTGCTAAAACTATGTTTGAACTTGGAATGAAAATAAAATCTTGAACTTAACCAGCTTTATTAGTATTCTCTATAAGCAAGTGAAGTATCGTTTTTATCCTCTTTAAATTGGTATGTAATCATGCAATGTTAATTGTTAATCTTCAACCCCGACCGGGGGTGGAGATCTGACCCTGTACGATCACTGCTGTCAACCGTAAATAAACGATGTTCACTGCATTCTCTTTTATCCAAGGTCCTACCCGGGTATACCCGGGTACCCGATTACCCGGGTACCCGGGCAATGAAATAGCCGGGTACCCGGGTAGTAAAATTTGCAAAGTTTGCAGCTCTAATTATGAGGGAAGTAAAAGAGTGGACCAGGGAAAAGCTTTCTAAGGCCCGTATTCAGGATTTTATTTCGGGGTGGGGGCGAAAATATTTGAGGCCAGATATTTCGAAAACCATTAGGAGATAGGCGAAAATAAAGGCAGTTTTTTAGCGTATCTCGGCGTGCTCTACACGATGGTGCAGGAAAATTTCAAAAAAAATTTAAAATTTTCACATTATTTCATATTGATATATAGCAAATTTATCATTCAAGCTGATTTCTCATCACTTAATTGACGAATTATTTCTTATCTCTTGCCTTTGCACTTAATCATTGTGCTTTACATCGGCGTAGCCAGGGGGGGGGCATTGGGGGCACATGTCCCCCGAGATTTTTTCAGAAATATTGTTGATTTTTCTGTTGCAATAATGTGTGTCCTGAAAATAGAGTTTAAAAAGGCAAAAACATCAAAAATTCTCCGGCGCTTCGCGCCCAGTCATTATTATTTATTGTTATATAGATCTGATGAATTACAAAGCTGGAATCAGCTAAGATTATCTAGCACTTCACATCACTTTAGTAATTTAATGCACTATTTGTTCGTTGATTGAAACTTCGCATGCTTGTTGAGCATAATAATAGTAAAAGTACGAAAATGGTTAGGTACCAGTTTGTCTATTCTCTGCTTTGTTTGTCTTTTGTGTACCAGTTTGTCTATTATTTGCTTTGTTTGTCTTTCTTTACAAGGACACATAATCCTATTTTAAATGAAAGGAATGGCCAGATTTTCTAATGTTTTGGCGCATTTCCTGTTTTCTGAACTGCATCTTGTTGATAAGTAGGCCACGAATGGGCCTTAAAACGGTAAGAACAAAATTTCCATTGATACATTTTTCTATATCTTATTGGCAACGAACGACTGTTGCTGCAGCTGCAATATGTAATTAGCAGAGGTCAAAAAACGCATTCCAGCTCAGAAGTTTTGCGCAATGTAGAAGTTCATCAATTTCAATTGTTTTTGAGCTTGCTTGATTCAGAACCGAGATTTGGCCGATTTTGCGAAAATTTTAACGTTACTATTTAACATTAAAATGCTTTTTTTACAAAATTTTTCGGGACTCTGCCCCGGACCCCGCTGGGAACGCTCGAGCGCGCCATCACAGATACCCGCAACCGTAAAATCTCGTTGTACATGTGCAACGAGATTTTTGGGAGAACAAGCCAGGTAAAAGAGTTGAGAATTTCTAAAAATTTCCACCGTTTCGCGCCAGCATTAATTTGTCTTTTTTGTATGATTTAAGCGGTGTAAATTGAGTTTAAAGTGCAAAAACGTCAAAATTTTGCGGCGCTTAGCGCCGCCAGTTCCTGTTCTTTCTTTTGTGAAGCTCCAGCATTGCGTTTAAAAGCCTGAATCACTCAAAATATCTTCAGATACAGTTAGTAATTCGCAGTTTTCTTGTTAGAAGCTTTAACTGTCAAAATTGTTTTGTACAAATTTGATAATTTTCTGCTCTGTCAGACTATTAGTATTCACAGAGCTACAAAATGTTAAGGGCGGTAAAAAATGACTAAATTTCTCGGCACTTTGCGCCACTTATAATTTCCGAAATGTTTGTCAATAGAAAGGTTGTAAATTCTACATGAAAACGGTAGAAATTCCAAAAATTTTCGGCTTTCGAACCGCTTTACACTTTTTGTATTTTTGATCGCCAGAGGAAACGCATCACGTAAGTACACTTGCATGCCTGCAAAGATTTTTCGCACTAAGCAATTGACGCCAGGTTTGCTTGCTATAATGCTTTTGATAACAGAATAAAACATCTTTGAATACAATTGCGTTTAGTTTTCTATTTTTATCTTTTTATTCTTTCTTTTCTATCAGGTAGCTTTTTCCTAGTCCCACTTTACATCCTTAATAATGCACAATCCCAAGTATATTCGTCTAGTCGATCCATCGGTGCATTTTGCTTTGCTATTAACCCACTTCTAATTTGCTCGATTTGAGTAAATCAGTAAGTAAGGGCATACAGTAGCATGCCACAATAATGACAGCAGTCGGAGGACGCGGGAAACCATTTTGTTCTGTACATCAGCATTATCTATTTTAAACAACACAACCTTACCTTATTTAAACAGATCAAAGGTTTTCAGCTTACTAAATGGGAAATTATATATAAACAATTGAATATGTAGCTAAATAAGATAAGGTACAAATAATTAGAGTTTTACTTAATTAATGCGTGAATAGGTAATTAATGATTGCTAATTCATAAAGGTTTCACTTAGTTAATAATTTAATTGGTTTATATATTCATGTACACTTGTCACGAATTATATATTTATTGGCACTTCGTTATATGAAAACGTAATGTCATTACATATGTTTGATAATTTTCTATTTCATCTCAGTGATCGTACGGGGACCCCGATCCCGACCCCGAAAAACTCCGGCCTAAACCCCGGCCCCGACCCCCGACCGGGGGCATGATTTTTCGAGTCGGGGTTGAACCTTTTTTCGGGGGTGAAATATAGCATTTTATTTGTTGGTACATAGAAGAATTGTATAAATAGCAAATAAATTCGGAACAAGGACGATTCATTCACCAGCAAAATTAATTTGTTAAACTCGACATTCGCGATATTTCATAAAAAGTACGCCTGGTCGCCATGTTCTTAAGACGTACATACATGTTCGCATTTTTTCCTTTATGAAGTGCGCCGAAATTAATGCGGAATCACAGACGTAGCCGGGGGATGGAGGCACATGCCCCCCCCGGAATTTTTCAAAAAATTATGTTGATTTTTCTGGCGCAATGGGTCCAGAACATTGAGTTTAAAAGGGCACAAACGTCAACATTTTCCGCGCTTCGCGCCGAGTCATTATTATTTATTCTTATACAGATCCAATGAATTTGAAAGCTTGAATCTGTTAAAATAATCAATCACTTCGCAGCACTTTAGTGATTTAATGCACTATTAGTTCATTGAATGAAACTGCACATGCTTGTTGAACATAATAGTAAAAGTGCGAAAATAATTGCGTACCAATTTGTCTATTCTCTGCTTTGTTTATCTTTCTTCACAAGGACACATAATTCTATTTTAAATGAAAGGAAAGGCCAAATTTCCATGTGTTTTTGCGCATTTTCTGTTTTCTGAAGTAGTTAATAAGAAGGCCACAAATGGGCCTGAAAATGATCAGAACAAATTCTCATTGATACATCTTTCATTGACTTATTGGTTGCGATGCGACCCGTTGCTGCGCTACATACTTAGCAGAGGTCGAAAAACGCATTTCAGCTCAGAAGGCCTCCAGCCGTACAATCTCGTTCTACATGTTGAAAGAGATTTTTAGGAGGACAGAAAAGGTAAAAGGATTAGGAAAAATGAAACATCTTTGAATACAATTGCGATTAGTTTTCTATTTCTATTTTTTATTCTTTCTTTTCTATCAGGTAGCTTTTTCATAGTCCCACTTTACATCCTTAATAATGCACAATCCCAAGTATATTCGTCCATTCGATCCATCGGTGCATTTTGCTTTGCTATTAACCCACTTCTAATTTGCTCGATTTGAGTAAATCAGTAAGTAAGGGCATACAGTAGCATGCCACAATAATGACAGCAGTCGGAGGACGCGGGAAACCATTTTGTTCTGTACATCAGCATTATCTATTTTAAACAACACAACCTTACCTTATTTAAACAGATCAAAGGTTTTCAGCTTACTAAATGGGAAATTATATATAAACAATTGAATATGTAGCTAAATAAGATAAGGTACAAATAATTAGAGTTTTACTTAATTAATGCGTGAATAGGTAATTAATGATTGCTAATTCATAAAGGTTTCACTTAGTTAATAATTTAATTGGTTTATATATTCATGTACACTTGTCACGAATTATATATTTATTGGCACTTCGTTATATGAAAACGTAATGTCATTACATATGTTTGATAATTTTCTATTTCATCTCAGTGATCGTACGGGGACCTCGATCCCGACCCCGAAAAACTCCGGCCTAAACCCCGGCCCCGACCCCCGACCGGGGGCATGATTTTTCGAGTCGGGGTTGAACCTTTTTTCGGGGGTGAAATATAGCATTTTATTTGTTGGTACATAAAAGAATTGTATAAATAGCAAATAAATTCGGAACAAGGACGATTCATTCACCAGCAAAATTAATTTGTTAAACTCGACATTCGCGATATTTCATAAAAAGTACGCCTGGTCGCCATGTTCTTAAGACGTACATACATGTTCGCATTTTTTCCTTTATGAAGTGCGCCGAAATTAATGCGGAATCACAGACGTAGCCGGGGGATGGAGGCACATGCCCCCCCGGAATTTTTCAAAAATTATGTTGATTTTTCTGGCGCAATGGGTCCAGAACATTGAGTTTAAAAGGGCACAAACGTCAACATTTTCCGGCGCTTCGCGCCGAGTCATTATTATTTATTCTTATACAGATCCAATGAATTTGAAAGCTTGAATCTGTTAAAATAATCAATCACTTCGCAGCACTTTAGTGATTTAATGCACTATTAGTTCATTGAATGAAACTGCACATGCTTGTTGAACATAATAGTAAAAGTGCGAAAATAATTGCGTACCAATTTGTCTATTCTCTGCTTTGTTTATCTTTCTTTACAAGGACACATAATTCTATTTTAAATGAAAGGAAAGGCCAAATTTCCATGTGTTTTTGCGCATTTTCTGTTTTCTGAAGTAGTTAATAAGAAGGCCACAAATGGGCCTGAAAATGATCAGAACAAATTCTCATTGATACATCTTTCATTGACTTATTGGTTGCGATGCGACCCGTTGCTGCGCTACATACTTAGCAGAGGTCGAAAAACGCATTTCAGCTCAGAAGGCCTCCAGCCGTACAATCTCGTTCTACATGTTGAAAGAGATTTTTAGGAGGACAGAAAAGGTAAAAGGATTAGGAATTTCTAAAGAAATTTTCGGCGCTTCGCGCCGCAATTAATCTATCTGTTCTGTATGATTTAAGCGGTATAAATTGAGTTTAAAGATTAAGAATGTCAAAATTTTTCTGCGCTCAGCACCGCCGATTATTGTCTTAGGGCGGTAAAATATGACTGAATTTCTTGATGTCTTTGATGCTTTGCGCCACTTATGATTTCCGAACTGTTTGTCAATAAAAAGGCGTAAATTCTACATGAAAACGGTAAAAATTTCGAAAATTTTCGGCGCTTCGCGCCATTGGCTCCTCTACAATAAGTGCGCCATAGAAAACCGTTATGATAGAAACTGTGGAAGAATACGAAAAAGCGAGAGCTATTAGTGATTAAAATTGAAAGTAATGCTAAATTGCTAAAACCATGTTTGAACTTGGAATGAAAATAAAAAATTGAATATAACCAGCTTTATAGTATGCTCTACAAACAAGTGAAGGTATCGTTTTTATCCTCTCCAAATTGGTATGTAATCATGCAATGTTAATTGTTAATCTTCAACCCCGACCCCGAAAACGGGGGTTTTTCATCCCCGACCCCGACCCCGATCGGGGGTGAAAATCTGACCCCGTATGATCACTGTTTCATCTACATATAGTTTTTGATAATTTTGCTTGTCTCTTATTCGAAGTCGCTTGAAAATGACGTTGTCTCGAATAGCAGCGTTATATTGTTATATATGTATATTTTTAATTTTTTGTTTATCATATTCACAATTTTCGCTTGCCAGTATTTAGACCATAAACAACATACATTTTTATCTAAAAACATTACATTGATTGGTTAATTAATTATATAAAAACAAATTTAGTTTGGAAACTTTTTGAAATCTTTGACATTTCCCAAAATAGTGTTCTATTCGAATAAATAATGGGCGGGCTGATTCACCCATTCACCTACGTAATTCCTTCATAATTTTCTAATGCCGATCTATTTTTCGAACGGACGGGCCGACTAAAATTTCAAGATTGTACGTTTTTGACGGCTTTCAGGCAGTCAAAATTTTGAATGAGGGCGAAGGCGCTTGCGAGGGTAGCTCAGAATTCAAATTTCAGAATTTTGACATCGCCACGGATCGTAACAACTTGCGAAAGCTATTTTCCTTCGTAGCGGACGACTCCGTACGTATTAGTGTAGAGAAAAGGGGCTCGAAGCATAGGGTGGGAAGCGCCTCAATTCTGGGGGTGCAAAATTTTTCAATTTTCAAAAAATGGTCTCAAAAATGGTGGTACGGCGGAAAAACACCTTTTTTCAACGTTTCTTATCGAGCAATATTCATTGGCATTAAAAAATTTCAAAAATTGGATTCTGGGGGTATTCTTGTTTGTTTTTTTGGGGGGGGGGGTGTTCAGCCTTCTGAGGGGTGCCCGCCCCACGCCCACGTTTGGCTCGTAGAGATCGTTTTTACTATCTGAAACAAAAATGATAAATAACCAAAAATATTCTTACCATGGGAAATTTAACAAAATATGTACATTTTAATTCAATGCTACGGATATAAATTATGTATGCGCTGTAGTGAACATAACTTTCAAACATTTAATCTAAAAAGAGGTGGCATTTTTCAGTCTCTCGTTTAAGATTTCGTACGTAACTCCGCCTCATTTTATGTTTCCTTTCGAACTCATACATTTTTTAAGTTTTTATTCGTTTTTTTACAGCTGTGTTCCCAGCTAATTCCCTGTGAATGACCGTTCCGGTCGCTAAAACTCAAAATATTTGACAGCTCTGATGCACCAATTTGACGCGTGGATATAAAACGTAAAGATAAAAAGGAAAATAAAAGATCAAAAGATGAAAATGATACGAATTATTATCAATATGAATAATAATCTAATTGTTATCCGTATTAATGATTTATTTTTACTTTTATTCCGTCTGGCCTGATTTCGGCTGAAGCTAAGCATAAACTGTTCTAAAACGCATTGTTTTTTAGACCAGCGGGTATGCGCTGTGATTAGATTGTTATTCATATCATATATGCACGCGGTCAAAAGCTCTGGGAGGAGTTAAACCGAGTTCTTGAGGGAAGGGTGGAGGGTAAATGAGTAATTTTTTCAACCAATTAATGTCAAATTTTCGGACTTAATCAATTTTATTTGATGTTTCAATAAATAATAATGTATGAATTTGATGAGAACAATAACAATAAGAGCAATGGAATGACTTTTTAAGATAACATTTATACAAAATAATAAAAGAAAATGGTCTGGATGAATGAACTGAACAGTCTACTGCTTGGAAAATAAGTATATGTACCATACATGTAAGGGCTCGAAATTCTGGGGGTCCCGGCCATTTTTAGGGCTTAGTTAATTGACCTCCAATTTTTGCCTCAAAAACGGCGAAAAACGCCGAAAAATTCATTTTTTCTAAAAGTCGGGTAGGGGGTCAAAATTTTCTGGCTTTAGAAGGGATGGGGGGCGTCCGACTTACCGGCTTAGGGTGCGGATCCCCCATCCTCCTGTTATGTGTTTGTTATGTACTTGAAATTACACTATTAGACGTCACTTGACGCTTTTTCATGGTTCAAGCAATTGGTTTCGGTCCGATATGGCCTGAGGGGTGGGAGTATGCCTTCCAAAAGTCCTGGTAGGGGAGTACCCCCGTACTCCCCGGTGCGCATCTATGATCCTGTTCATCAATTGTCCGGTCTACATATGATCAGCATATGAATTCTGGGGAGTGTAGGGCACAAAAAAGTCGAGAATTTTACACTCTAAGCTAAAAGAATGCTAAAAAACGCAAAACGGCTTCTTTTTAACGAATTTTTTGGAGAATCACCAATTTTTGAATTGGAAATATTTTTGGGGAAGGAGTCGAAAATCTCTGGAGGAGTCAAAGCCCCTAAAGCTCGCCCCCGGGTCATATGTGGCGCGGACCAGTTCCGCATTTGGCTAGGCATTTTCGGGATCTGCATTTCTAGTGTCAATATGCTCGATTGCTGGATTGACTTCTTATTGATAAAAACTGCTTATCTTGGAAAACCAGTCGAAAAGACGCTTGCATAGCTTAATAAAAGTAAAAGTCAACGGTTGAATAATAGTGTAATGGTTTGGTCAAACTCAAAAATTCAAGAATAATTAAATATTGCAGAAATTAAAGTTTATTCAAACATGAAGTTGAATAGTGAACCAATTTGGTTTAAAAATTCAGATTAGGGGGGGTTATCAGTCGGCCTTTCTGGGAGGGGGTTGAGGATGTTCTGTAGCATAACTGGCAAAAAGCGCCTGAGTTTTAGGAGATTATTTTTTCTTCAAACGCCGGTAAAATGGTTGAAAATCTAAAATGTGTGTGAAAGACCGACTAAAATCGGAGATCTCTATGTACATACTTGTCATATTTAAAAATTTTTGGTGGGATAACCGATCAAGTTTCGGGGGCAGTGTTTTTTTTCTACATTGTTCGTTTGTACATGTACAAAGATGGTCCCCAATAGTCTTTGTACATTTTGTACTCACAAATTTTTGTGTACTGTTATATGGTACAGTAGCGGTTTTAGTGTGGTAAAAATAGTTGTTCGACCTTTGGTAGTGTATTTTAGCTAATTTCTGAGTCTCTGAGGGCGAAAAACACTCAAAATCGTCTTAAAACGGCTCGAAGCGCTAAAAAATTTGACATTTTTCGCTTTCGGCATGCAATCGCTGCGCATTATAAAGATATATAGAAAACACAATTACATTCCGGCTCGAAGCGCAGAAAATTTTTTGCGAATTCTAGACCTTTTTTGCGATTTTTGTCTTACCAAAAATCTTTATACATGTACAAAGACGGTCCCGAAAAGTCTTTGTACATTAAGAAAAATCTTTGCCGAATACAAAAAAACCGTGGGGGTTGCTAGCTTTTGACAAAATTGGCAACATCGAAAAATCGACCCCAGAAATGGCTCTTAAGAGTATATAAGTGTTTCGTCAACAGTCTTATGTGGCCCGGATAAAAATCACACTGGCTGGCACTTATTTTGTGCATAATTATTAATGCACGTCATGGGTGTTCGGGGAGGGGGCGGGGTGGGCAGTAGAAGCAAAAAAATTTTCTCACCTGCCTTGTTAGGCTCAAAACCGGTGGATTCGTGTTTAAAATATCTTTTGGCATTTCTGGCGATGCTCTGTCTTTCGTAAACGTTATAAGAAAGGAAAATTTAGAAAAAATACCTGAAAAATTCTGAAAAATTGAACAAAATGTGGTCAAAAAATGAGCGTATGGTGCGAGGCGTCCGAAGTGTGACACTTTTGAGTAGTCGGATAGTACAAATGCTCAAAATATCCAGGCACGTAGCTGGCCGTGTGGACCAACGCCAATTTTTGGGGGTCCGGGGTCCAAAAAGGCCGAAAATAGCACAAAATAATGTTTAAAAAGTCCTATTTTTACGGGTTTTTTTCTAAATTGGGGGGTCCGGACCCCCCATTCCCCTCAGAGCTACGTGCCTAAAAATATCACGTTTAAAAACTGCCATTTGCTCTAGTTCATTCGTTATCTTTAAATTATTTCCACTTTTTATTAAATTTTAAGCGGGATAAATACTTCCGCATAGACATCCAGGTCATTGGTCGCCTAGTTTGTCTGATTCGCTGCCACCACGACGACACTGCCGCGTTTCCCAGAAGGTTAACAAAAATATTAGTCATACACGCACACGGTCAAAAGTTCTGGAAGGGGGTAAACCCAGTGTTCTGTAGGGGGGGGGTAAATACGTAATTTTTTACCTAATTTTTGGTTGATTTTGGCACTTAATTCGTCGTATTTTATTTTTTTATGAATTTTTATGGCTAAATTTGCATAATATCAAATAACAACAAGGGTTATGGAATGGTCTGTAACAGCGAATGTAAACGATATAATAGAAGAAAAGTGTCTGAATGAACGGATATAATTTTTTTAGACATCCTTTTAAATCATAAACTATGTATGCGTCATAACTCTTGCCAAAAGTTTAAATTTAGTTTTTTAAATTTTAATTGAAAACTTAATATTTTCAATTTCATCTTTATCTTTGAATTAAAATAAGAATTATTTTATTTTATTCTAATTTATTATTTTATATTATTTTAATTTTTGAATTATTTCTATTTTATTTTACTTTAACTCGTATTAAAATTTTTGTTCCAAAAAATGACTTTTCGTCCCATAATTTTACATGGCTAGTAGTAGAGATATCCGATGAATTTCTAGTTATCGCTTTGGAGGCTGTCTCCCTTAGCAATTTCGAAAAGGAAAAAATTTGAAATCTCAACAAAAAGTTTAAATTTCAAAAGCTTAACGTTATTGTACATGTCTGAGCGGAAATTTCAGCCACAGTGGTTTTTTAAACAACACTGCTCATAAAATGACTTGTCTCTTACTTTCTTTTTTCCATGATTTTATCATAGAAAGTCAATCAAAATTTTGCATCATTTTAAATCATCTATATTTGAGATTATTCAACGAATGGTCTTTTTATAAGTAAGCTGGAATAAGAGCCATAATAATAGCTTTTATATTGTAAAAATAGAATAAAATTATAAATAAGTACACTTTTATTGCTTCTTTTATTATTTTTTTCTTTTATTATATTGTTGTTGTTTTTTTTGTATTGCTTCCCTGTTCTGCATTTTTAACCGTTCTTAGCGCTTATTCCACGGTATTTTTCGTTTTTTATCAGGACTATATCTTATGGCGCTGATTTCGAGCGGAAAATGACCAAAATTTCGAACGATTTTTGCACTGGCTCGTTTCGACAAATCGCGTCTTATCAGTTTGGCACCTTGAAAATGTTGGTAAGCGGTGTAGAACTTGATGAAATTTGTTTTATTTAGTTTCTAATTTCGGGTTTAATCACAATTTTTGTGATTGAAATGTCAAAGTTTTGTTTTTGTGCTTTTTTCGGTATTAAATGTTAAATTATCTTAGTGTCAAATTATTGATTGAAGGAGTGATTAATTCTTAAATCAATAAATACAATAAGAAATTTATTTCAAACTGGAATTTAATAGTAAAAGTTGAAATGAACCTCACCTGTGTTCTATTTTATATGCAGGGGCGTAGCTGGCCGTCCTATTTTTGGGGGGACCGACACCAATTTTGGGGGTCCGGGTCCAAAAAGGCCAAAAATAGTACAAAATAACATTTAAAAAGTCCTATTTTCTCGGGTCTTTTTAATTTTGGATTGTCCGGACCCCAGCCCCCCCATTCCCCTACCCCCCCCCCCTCAGAGCTACGTGCCTGTTTATATGAAATGAGCGAAACGTCAATTTAACCGGTCATCAATAAGTACTGAAGTCTTTCACCTAAAACGCAATTTGCGCACGTGTAATGGCTCGAAATTCCGGTTGGGGGTCCCCGGTCATTCCAAGAGGGTCCCCCGGCATACATGCAAAGCATGGCAATTCTGGGGTGTGAAAATAAAAAGTGCCTTTTTTATTCTAAAAATGGTAGATACGCGTCAAAAACAATGTTCTTCAACGGAGCATAAAAACAGAAAAGATTCCGAAAAAAATTTTTTAATGGTAGGAACAAATCGAACAAGACATAGTCAAATCATGAGTATAACGGCGCAAAGCGCCAAAAATCTGGCACTTTTGAGTAAATAGACAGCTAAAGACGCTGAAATTAGCATCTTTTCTAAGAATTTTTAGAAAAGTTTTGGAAGCTGATAAAAAGATCGCCAATTCTAGGGGATAGGGGGAAGATTTTTGCGGGGGCTGAACCCCCCTCAAATCCCCCCAGATCGTACATGGTCCCCAGCCATTTTTTTGGGGGGTATAATGACCTTTTTGACCAATGGCCAAAGTGGAACTAAAAACGGCCACAAAATTCAATTTTTTCTGAATATTCGGGAGTGAAAAAGTTTTTGGCTTCGGGTATCGGGACGACCAACTTTGGGTGAGGATACCCCATCTCCCTGTTACTACGCTCTCATTGATACTTTAAGAAAGCATAATGACTTATCATTCGTGGTTTATAGTTCTATGATTATTTCCAATAGGGCCCAAATTCTTCATCACTTAATATCACTAAGAGGCAGGGGCGGATTTCGGGAGGCGTGGGGGGCGGCTGCCCCCCCGATTCGCCCAAATTAGTGCGCAAAATTAAGCATTTTTGAGCGATTTTCGGGTTAAAACGGCTAATTTTTCCGCCCAAGTCAGGGTTCCGCCCCTCCCTTAGGGGTACCGGCCCAGCCTTTGGAAAATCCTAGATCCGCCACTGCTAGGAGGCTATTCTAGCCGCTTAGACGATCTCTTGTTTCTAAATCGAATAGCGCATAATTTTACAAAGGACGCTCTAATTTCAATAGATTTCCTTTTTTCGATTTTGGCTTATTGATTACATTTCGTAATTGCTTATTATTAAATAATTATAATAAAACTTTTAGCGGTTTGTATTTATAAATGATTTCTCATAAATTTTTCTCGTTCTTTGCCAAACACACGGATAATAAATACAATAATTAATTAACGTGCGCTAAAAAATCGAAATCGTCACTAAAAATGAGTAATTTGGGCCAGATTTTAATTAATGAAAGAAGCAGCGTGCTTGGAATAGTCGAAATATCTTAAATAGCAATGAAAAATGCTCCGATGGGACAATAACAACGAAAATACTTGGAATTACGCATTATTTAGGCACATAAAAGGAGGGGACTAGGAAAAAGTTACCCATTTATGCCTGCGAAGGTTGTAAGAATCTACTAAAAATAAGATTTCTGCAGAAAAAGCAAAAAAATCGAAGTATATTCTGCGGCCTGCAGAAGGGAGCTGCTCCACACGTGGACGTGGGGGTATGCAGCCCCACAGGAACCGAAATACCCACCCCCAGAATTCAATTTTTGATTTTTTTCTTTTTTTACCAATTTTTCGATGCCTATGGATAGTTCTCGATGAGAAACGTTGAAAACTGGTGTTTTCCGCCATACCACCATTTTCAAGACCTTTCTCTGACCCCTGAAGAATCACGCACCCCCTAAAATTTTGGTGCTGCCCGACTATGGAGTTGTCCCTGCGATCTAAAATGAGTAACGTGAACAGCTTATTCCTAGAAAATGAAGCGATCAGTAATCAAAAAACGACATAATGTACATTCTTACGCTAGCATGGCATGCACTGCGGGGCAGCAATTAACAAGATCGTGTGCTTATCATAATTCAGTCTTTAAAGCCATGACAATTAAGTAAATATTGGTTATGATATTGAAAGATAAAATTGACATCGATAAGATGCTAAAGCGGTTACTAAAACACATCATAGCTTGCCCATAATCTCTTTTTCTGAGCCGGTGATCAATGTTTTGTGAAGGCGTGCTTTTTTCGGAAGCCGCAAAATATGCTTCGATATTTTGCGTCTTTTTTAGCAGAAGTCTTATTTTTAGTCAGATTCTTACAACTTTCACAGGCAAAAATAGGTAACTTCTGCCTAGTCCCCTCCTTTTATGTCCTTAATGATGCGTAATTCCAATTATATTCGACCTTTTTGTTCCATCGGAGTATTTGTCATTACTTTTAATTGGCTTGATCCGAATAAACCAGTCAGTAAATACAGTGCTCGCCATGAAACATGACGCACTATAATCGTCAGATTTATATTAGATGATGCGTTGCGAGCGCCGCGTTTCGTCTATAATGCGCTATCATCTCTTTTTTATTATTATAGGATATTTATCTGCATCATACTGTTAATCTGGCGATGTGGACGGCGCAATTTAGCTGTTAATAGCACCAACAAGAAGGAAGCGCCTACCTGAATGCCGTGCGCTTCCAGCATTCACGTGCGTGCTTCCGGCATTCACGTGCGCGCTTCCGGCATTCACGTGCGCGCTTCCTTCTTGTTGGTTCTATTAATAGCTAAATATTGATTTTAATGTCCGCTTGCCTGAATATAGAACGGCATGAACGTGCGCGCTTCCAGCATTCATGTGCGCGCTTCCATCTTCTTGGCGTTATTGATAGATAAATTGTGTCATCCGCATCACCAGATTAACGGCATGATACAGATAAATATCCTATAATAATAAAAAAGAGATGATAGCGCATTATAGATGAAACGCGGCGCTCGCGACGCATCATCTAATATAAATCTGACGACTATAGTGCGTCATGTTTCAAGGCGAGCACTTTACACACAGTAACATGCCACAATAATCAAAGCAGTCCAAGAACGCGGAAAACTATATTGTTCTGAACATCAGCATTATTTTTTAAACAAGAGCACCTCACGTTATTTAAACAGATCAAATGTTTTCAGCGTAACTTTACGCAACTACTGGGTGTAAACAATACTTACACTCAGATTCGTAATCCTGACCTTACATGGAACATTTTGAAAAAAAAGCTTCTGCAACGCTCTGAAACTAAAGTGAATTTTCAGTGTAAACTTTACACAGCTACTGAGTGTAAAGAAAACATACAGTCAGCCTGATTTTACGGATTACATATTTTGAAAAAGATTAACGTTCAGCAACGTTCTGGGAGTAAAATAAATTTGTAGCGTAAACTATAGACATTGATAACAAATGAATAGTGTATACTTTACACAACTCTTGGTGTAGAGGAAACTAACAGTCGGATTCGCTGTTTTGGCGTTACGTAGAACATTTTGAAGAATTTAAGCTTCCGCAATGCTCTACAATTAAAGTTAATGTTCTGTGTAAATTTTATACAACCACTGAGTGTAAAGAAAATTTTAGTCGGTTCCCTGCTCTTGATATTAATCTGATATTACGATCAAAATTTATGAAAAAATCTACTCCCGACAATGGTCTGAAGACAAATAAATGTTAGATGTAAACCACTTTACACTACTGTTGAGTGTAAGCAAACGCGCCCGACTGACGTATGACGTCTGACCCCTGGTATATTTTTAGACTTGTCATCATGTCTAGACTCATAATTGAAGAAGTTGGCAGGAAAAACAGCACAGAAACACGTTTGAAACCCTTATTTTAAACTTTACACACCCCGAAAAAGCTGAATACTGATGTAAATAAACACAATTTTCTGCGACGTGTACCCCCTTGAAAAGTACTTCATTTTTATTCTATTCGACTTATTCCGACTTCTAAACAGAAATTTGACAAAAAAGGACAAAAACTTATTTATCCATCATCCACCAGATTGTAAAGTCTAAAAATCGGTACCTAACTCCCCATTGAGTGTAAAGAAATTTGATTTGAGCCAGTTTGTAGCTTTTGAATTGTGGTACGTTTGTGTGTGGAAAAGTTCTGTTCCACAAAGAATATATTTGACATATTGACCAATCAATAGAATAAGAAAAACGTGTTTTTCTCCTAATCTTACAGCCCTGATTCCCAACTTTACACCTCCTGCAGTAACTCAATATTGAGTTTCTTCAAACGCGATTACCTGCGACGTGTAGCCAACGTACTTTAATTTTATTCAATTTAATTTGTCTCGACTTATAAAAGGAGAAGTTGGCGGATAAATCTCAGACAAAGCCTGTTTTTACACCATCAACTAGAGTGTAAAGTGTGAACCCTAGATCTAACTCCGCATTTAGTGTAAAAAGTTTGCTGGGCAGCCGAAAGTCGCCCTTGAGTCGTAGTATATTTCTACTTGGAACAAATTTCTTGGAACTCATCGGAGTTGTTGGCTTACAAAAAAACAGGCCAGAACCCGTCTTTTCACACTCAGATTCTTTACACTCTTTACACTGTCACTCTGAAAATAGGTCACCTAGAAAATTTAAAAAGGGCTTAGAGCTTTAGTGATCTGTCTTTATTTAAAAAAACTAGACTAAACAGAATGCAAAACTGAGGTAGAAAAATGCTGTGACCGTCCAAAGTTTCGGAAAACTATATGTTATACGGTTACTGTAAAACATTACACGCTCTTCAAATACCGAGTTAGTGGAAAAAATTTAAAAAATGGTGGCATCGAATTTTTTTATTATCTATCTTTTAAAAAACCCCGCAATACAAGTATCCGGTTATAGCTGTAGGTGATGGACATAATGTTGGGAATACCCAAGCATACATGATCTTGGGGTAGTTTCAATTCCCCATTCCCAGAAAAAATCATCACCACCCGCCCCCCAGAATTGGCATTTTTTTGATATTCCCGAAAATTATCTAAAAATTTGTCGAAACATGTTTTTTATGCTTTTTTAGCTATCTATTTGCTAAGCAGTGCGTATTTTCGGCGCTTCGCGCCAGTATACGCATGTACTCATGACTATATTTTGTTCAATTTGTTGCGACTTTTTTGATTTTTTTCGAAGCTTTCTCATGTTTATATGCTCTAGAAAAATAGAGCATCGTCAACAACGTTAAAAACGATGTTTTTGAAGCGTATTTATCATTTTAAGACCAAAAAACTTTTTATAATCCCCGCCCAGAATTCCCATGCTGTGCAGTTATTTACCCAAGTATATCATATGTATGCGCTATCGCGCTACCTATGATAATAAGAATGCATGATTTTGCTTGCATGCTAACTACATATGTATGTTTTTTGAATGGTAACAAGACGCCTAACGATCAGTCAATATTTTTCCATGATTTTCTTTATAACTTAGACATTATGAAGCAATCAGTCGCCTGTTTGGCTTTGCATTTCAGTTTTAAATAAACTGCATTGTGCAACGCTGGTCTTCCATCTGCAATTCATCTCTATGCCCACTGTCTCATCAAATTATATTAACAGTTTCACAACACTTTAAAGTCATTTTCATTTTCTCATTTTTTTGATCCTGCAGTACTTTTGGTTTACTTAGTGCTAAGCCATTCATTTTTTATTTTACGCTTTGCAATTTAGAAAAATTTTTAAATATTTTTTATTACGGGGGAAAATTTGAGAATGAATTTTTTCGATTCTATGTTTTTTTAAATTATTTTAGAAGCTTAAAGCCGAGAGTTAGAAAGATCGAAAGGAAGTGTTTAGAGAGAAAATAAATCAACGTAAAATATCAGTAAATGGATGAATTATGTAGAATAAATAAATAAAGAAAATAATTAATTGAATTAATTAATTAATAATGAATTAATAAGCAAATAATTAAATCAATAAACGGAAAAACCAACAAATAAACAGTTTGCACTCAGCGCCAGAAAATTATGAAAATTCGAATAGATTTACGTACATTAGCAATAGATGTGGCAGACGTAGGTATTCATCGCGTTATTTGTATGTGAAAGAGTTTAAAGTCTAAAAAACAAGGGGATTGGTGTAGAGAACAAAATTTTTTTCTCCTTTTTTATATTCATTTATTCATTTAGTTTTTATCGTTAACTTCATTCTAATTCTATTCTTTCTATTCTTAAACATTATATTATGTATTCATTTGAATAATTTACTAAATACATACATGTAATTATGTTCAGCTTTATGTTAGCTTTTTGTAGAGTTTTTTTCCAATTCTATGAACAATTTATTACAATGCGCTTCGAGATTTTGTTAGCCGTTGAATTTCCGTCAAAAAATTATAATTTGAAATGTCGGGAAAAATCTATTGCCTCCCGAAATTTCGTAAGCTAGAAGAAACTCTTCCTGAACGAGCCTCTCTCACTCATTTAGCAAACGCGCATTTAAATTTTGCTTTGATCCCGATTCTGTCAACATACTCGTGTGATAAATAGAAATTTTGAAGCTTAAACGGAAGCGTTCCGGTTTCTAATCGATAATTTTAATTACTTACTTTTTTCAGGATGAACTCCTCAAAAAAAATGAGAAATACTCGTTACTTTCGAACGATACTATGTAAATTTGATATAAAATCAATCATAACTTTAGCGCAAGATTTATATAAATTAATGTAGAAAATATTTGGAACAAAAAAAGCAGAACTGACATATTGAAGTGTTGTCAGTGTATGTATGCTTGTGCGCAGGCCCGTATTCAGAGGTACGCCCGCCCGCTCCCGGAAATGAAAAGAATTTTCAAATCACAAAAGGGTGCGTCAAAGCGAAAGGTGAAAAATTCTCGAATCAGGTCTAAAACAGTACCAAAACAGATTTTTCGGGTACTTTTGAGCTAGTAATCTCAAAATTTTCTGGCGCTTCGCGCCGGATTCATTGATTATCTATAGTGTTTGTTTTCTATCACGCTTAAAACTAGTCAATTTCGATTTAGACATGTAGAACATGTCGAATTTTTTCGGCGACTTGCGTCGCATTATTCATTTTTTTATCCTTTTTGCTTTGTAAATCACAAAGATTACATACAAAGGCAGAAGCTAGGAAATTATTTGTCGATTAAATGATGAGAAATCAGTTGTGTCGTTTATTTAGAGAATATATTTGTATAATATGAGTATGGAATGGACTGGAAATTTTTGAAATTTTCCAAATTTTTTCTATTATTGCATAGAGCTCGTCGAGATCCCTAAAAAATGCATTTATTTTTGCTCACCTCACAACGGTTTTCGAAATGTCTGCCCTCAAAATCCCCCTTCCCGAAATGAAATCCTGGAAACTGGCCAGTTTGTGCGTTTGTATGGCTGTACTGACAAGAGCACACATAGAGGTGGGGTTTGGGAGTCTTTTGACCATACGTGGGCTGCAGGAAATTTCTAGGGGGGGGGGCGTGCAAGATTTTTCAAAGGTCAAAAGATAGCCTTAAAAATGGTGGTATGGCGTAAAAAACACCATTTTTCGATGTTTCTCATCAAGCACTATCTATTGGCATCAAAAAATTGCGAAAAAAGGAAAAATTTTCAAAAATTGATTTCTGGAGGGGGTTATTTTGATTTCTGGGGGGGGGGTATTTTGGTTTCTCGGGGGGTGCATCCCCCACTCGCAGGTGTGCTTTTGACCCCCAGGATTCCGAAGATCCCCAAAATCAAATTTTCATAAAGTCGAGCATATACACATAGAGTGTAAAACGGGGGTATTGCACCTCCGCTGAGCGTCGGTACGTTTCATGGATTTTTCACTCAAAATTCTCTCAAAATGATCTGAAATATCAAAATGTATCGCATAATTTACTTATTTCCTCGTTTTTACGTCTTTACAGCGATTTAATGTTGTCAAAAATCGAGTAAGAATGTAGCCTTACGTAAGTATAACTTACGATGGTTTAATTAAATTTTAAATAAGCCCAAAAAATTTTTTAAGCGTTTTGACGTTTCGAACGATGCTCGATTTTCTAGAAAATTAAAACAACAAAATAGAGATAAGTGAACGAATTATATTCAAAAAGTGTGTATATGGCGCGAAGCGCAAAAAATTGTTGGACCTTTGAGCCAAAAAAGAGCGAAAAATAAAAGCGAAAATTTTCCAAAAACGTAATAAATTTGGGTATATGACGGTCAAGAATAAAAATAGAAGAAAACCTTCACGTTATTCAGTTCAAAAGTCGCTAAAAACGCTTAGGACAACATTTTTGAGTTTTTCTGGAAAACTGAAAATCCTGGTATCGGCAATTCTTCGCGTTGGGTTAGCGCTCAGGGACCATTCTGGGGGTCAGATTATCGCCAAAAACGCGTGCACTCCAAAACCATTTATATTTTAAAAGAAAATTGGCCCTATTCCAAATTATTTCGGCAACCAGGTACGTTTCGAGGTCGATTGCGCCGATTACGATAAAACGCCAGCGGACCGGGCTAAAACGTCCGTTGCCGAAAATTCGAACGAAAAATCAACCACTGTCGTTGATTGTTTGAGTGGCACATTGGCCAAATTAAATCTGTCAAAAAATGTCGACAAAAACGCCCCGGGGTCCGTTTTGCAAGTACAAAAATTGGGCGTCAAAAAACAGTATCATCTGGTCGAATTGGCCACCAAACGAACTCGCACTCCGTTTCCGAAACACGTGTGGCCGCAGATGTTCTTTTCGGGCACTCAAACGCTTGTGATTGGCTGGCAGAATTGGGGCAGCGTGCAATTCGTCGAAAGGTTTACTGCTCAAGTAATTTTAGGAAAAAGTGTGAAAAACGTATCTGTTAATTTTTATGTTTTTTTCGTCGCGAAATGTACTTGTTTGTTTTTTTCTATTTTTTTCACTTTTTGTCGGAAGGTTTATTTTCATATAAATTGTAAAAAAGTGTAACAAATGTATTTGTCTTTTTTCTCTAAGGGTCGGTGTACAGTTACATGAATTGTAGAAAAAGTTTAAAAATGTATTTGTTTATTTTTTATTGTTCGATTTTTTTGTCGAAAGGTTTATTTTCATATAAATTGTGAAAAAATGTTAAAAATGCATTTGTCTGTTTTTCTAAGATATTTTTCTAAGAAAGGTGCATAGATTGTAGAAAAAAGTTTAAAAATGTATTTGTTTACTTTTTATTTTTCGATTTTTTTTCGAAGGGTTTATTTTCATATAAATTGTAAAAAAGTGTTAAAAATATATTTTTCTATTATATCCAAGGATTAGTTCACCATAAATTGTAGAAAAAATTTGAAAATGTATTGGTTTATTTTTTCTAAGGCTTACTGTACTGGTTAATTGTGAAAGATACATAGTTTTGAAAATATGTTTGTTCATTTTTCCTTCCTCTTATTTAAAAAAGTTTCAAAAATGCATTTGTTTATTTTTTAAAGGTTTACTGTACAGGTTAACTCAAAAAGTTACAAAAATGTCCTCGCATATGTTTTTCTTATTCTTTACATTTTTTCGTCGAATGCCTTAATATTAGGTAAATTGTAAAAAAATGTGTTGAAAAATATATTTATTTCTTCTATTTTTATTTTTAATTTTTTACAAAACGTATTCGTTCCGGAAGTGTCGAATCGTTTTCACTTGCGGACCAAAATTGACCTTTGACATCGGTTCAGAGAAGTCATGAAATGAACTGGAACAGATATGCTAATTCGTTAATTTTTAACCACATTATGTTCTAATCCTCTTTTATTTGATGAATTATTTTATTTGCTCAAAATCTTATTGGTTATTTTATTTATTAATTAATTACATTTTTCAATGCGTCGTATAATCGCTTATCTTTAATTTAATTATTTAGTCATTTTGATTATTTTGGTTCAGTTTTTATTTATTTTACAGTGCTCGCCATGAAACATAACGCACTATAATCGTCAGATTTATATTAGATAATGCGTTGCGAGCGCCGCGTTTTGTCTATAATGCACTATCATCTCTTTTTTATTATTATATGATATTTATCTGTATCATGCCCTTAATCTGGCTATGCAGACGGCGCAATTTAGCTATTAATAGCACCAACAAGATGGAAGCGCGTACGTGAATGCCGGAAGCGCGCACGTGAATGCCGCAAGCACGCACGTGAATGCCGGAAACGCGCACGTGAATGCCGTTCTATATTCAGGCACGTGCGCGCTTCCATCATTCACATGCGCGCTAAATTGCGCCGTGCCTTCCGCTTCGCCAGATAAGCGGCACGATACGGATAAATATCCTATAATAATAAAAAAATAGGTGTTAGCGCATTATAGACGAAACGCGGCGCTCGCGACGCATCATCTAATATAAACCTGACGATTATAGTGCGTCATGTTTCATGGCGAGCACTGTACTACGCATTCCAATAAATGCTTTGCTTAATCTGTGCAAGTTTCGATCATTCGATAGCGGTCAACATAAATTGCATGGTCGAAAAAATAAGATTAAATGATAATTCGTGTTGGAGCGCAATTAAGCAAGGCACAAATCCCGGTGATCCGAACATTTTCGGAAAAAAGTCCAAAATGACCAAAAATCAATAAAGAGGAGAAAAACGTCATTTACCGTGGGTCCTTTTGGATCTTAACCGATTCATCCCTTAAATATATTAAAAATCCGAAATTTCGCTATAGCATACTTTGGGTTTATTAATAATTTTTTGGCAATAATGCATACATAAATAAACGAAGCTATTTCGAGCCCCCAAAATTTTCGTTACACATGTATTTGAGGTTATTTTCTCTAACATTTTTGCATATAAAAGAGCTCTCATTTTTAATATTGAGAAATGGTTGTGGCCATTTTAAAAGCGGATTTTTTTGTAAAGTAATTATATAATCGATTACGAAAAAATTGACGAAATAAATAAAATATTAATTATAAGTACAAATTCCAAAGAGAAGTTATAAAACAAAAGAATCGAAAATATAATTCATAAGAAAAATATAATAAAATAATCAAAAGTAATGAAACTTTTGATGCAAGTTTTTCTGTTAATACATAAGTGTGTGTGTATTTTGAAATTTGAATTTAAATTTTGAAAAAAAATGAAAATCTCGAAAAATAAATAATTTGAACTTTAAATTTGAAAGACTGAATCATAAAAAATTGAATTTTAATAAGCTAGAAATTAAATAACTAAAAAATGCTATTTATTAATTTGTTTTATTTCATGATTTACTTACTCGTTTTCAAATTTATACATTACAAATTATCTATTTATATATAATTTGTTATTTATTTATTTATTTATTTATTTGTTTTTTTTTCAACTTTTTGTTTACACTTCATCGCTTTAGGAAGTAATCGATGAGTATGGCGGATTTCCATCCGATAATTTGAGCCGTATGCATTCGTTATTGCAAAAAATTGTCGAATTCGTGCGTGAAAAAACGGCCGATCGAAAAGACGACGAAAAATCGCGTCATTTTTCCATTATTTGGAAAAACGATTTCAAGCGATCTTTGAAAATTTTCGAAAACGAAAATCCCGAACGATTCGCCGTGTCGGACGATTTGAAGTCGTACGTTGCCGAAAATTGATAAGATTTCTATCTTTTTTTACTTACAAATTTTCTGATTTACTATATTTCTTCATTATCGTGCGTTTATTCTGTCTGTTAACGATTCCGCGCGACGTTGTTAAGTCAATAGGGATCAATGATCGCATTATGTATGTCAAACGGCTCAGTGTAAACTATGTTGCTTAAGTCGCTTTTAGCCGCTTTAAACGACTTTACACTGTATAACGATTTCGATTTGTTACGATAGATTTTATTACCCAAACTCGTTCCTGCGGGCTCATTATCATCATTACAAAGCGAAGTGTAAACCGATTACGCGGTGCGTTTAATTGCTGCGTGTAATTGGTTGTAAAGTAATATAATTGAAAACTTTATCTTTGCCGGACCGTTTTTTATTTTTATAGATTCACAGATTTGCTCCTTCATGCTCGGTCAATAAGTCTGATAGCAAACCTATGCAGTCTGATTTATAGAATACATATGGACTTCAGTGTGCTATACACTCCGCCTTATTTCATTTCGCTTTAAACTCCCTTTATGCTTTGCACTCAAGTCCACCGGGTCGGATTTAGGGGGACTGCGGAGAGCGGTCGCCCTCCCCCACTGGCCAAATGAGGAGGGGGCGGGGCGGCCGCCCCTCCCCTTCATTGGCCAAATATTTTTGGCGAATGGGGGAGGGCCACCCCCTATCGGCCGAAAATATTTGGCGAGATGCATAATGGACATGAGATTTGTAATAATTTTTGGCGGTTAGTGATCAGAATTTCTCAAATTTTGCGGGCGCTTGGCGCCGGATAATACGTATTTAGGACGTTTATTTACCTTGTTTGCGATCTGGAAGCCATTTCTTGCTCATTGAATAGCTACCAAAACAATTTTGAAGGCAGAATCAGCTATTTCAGTACAGATTTCTTCTACTTTTTGAGCACAACTTTTAAAAAATTTTGACGTCCAACGTCAAATGCTTTAAATACAGGAAATCGAGCACTAAATCAAGCTTTTAAACTTACTTCAGCCTGACCTGTCATAAATTTCCGGCGCTTCGCGTCGAATTTTCGCTAAAGTCAAAAAATTGATTATTTTTTCGCACAAAATCGTGGAAAATTATCAAAATTTTTCTAATAATTTGCACAAAACTGTTGAAAATTAATAAATTTTCAATAAACGTTGCATCAAAAGTAATTTTAAATAAAAGTGGACAATGTGATATCCAACAAACGCTTTTTTGCACGTGATGGGCAAATTTTTGTACCTATTTTCGACTATTTTCGGAAAAGTTGAGGTACCCCTTCAAAATTCAAAATTTCAAGAGAAGTGTAATTTAAATTTTGAAAAACAAACGGTTTTTTAAGATAATCGTGTCTGTAAGTTTACAATTATAAGAACGATTATAATTCGAGATAAAACGGCTTTCTCTTTCATTGATTAGCGAATCTTTGTTAATATGTATGTAGGCACATTGCGTCATTATTGTGTACAGTACTATTTGTATTTACTATTGTAAGGCCCTATTATCATTTCGGCCGAATCGTTACATTGTTAAATGTGGTCTTATTCCGTTACAGTATGACTTCTTCACGGTTTTGTATTTCTTGATTCTTGTTTATTTTTTTAACAAATATATGATTTTGCATGACTGGGCGTACATAAAAAGTCACCCAACAACATGAAAATTTTGGCCCTTCGATTTTTCAAACTTTTCGGAAATATTGTAGACCTTTCAACCAATTCGAATCAGAAGCTAAGGTAGAGGTCATCGTCTGAAGTGCAGAAAATCTCATGACTACTTTATATTGCCTGAAATTAACGATTTTGTTCGATGATTTCGACGTTACGATACGATCGAAAAAACAGCGTTTCTATACTGATCCTAAGAAACTATCAATTATCTTGGCTGTTTTTCATTAGCAACTCAAAACTTTTAAGGTTATCTGTGCTGCATGCCGAAAAGAGTGGAAAAAAACCTTATGACATTCGTTTGCTCAAATCGTAACGATTCTGTACTTCCATCCATAGGTGGGCAGCACCAAAATTCTGGGAGGTGCAAGATTATCCAAAGGTCAAAAATGGTCTATGAATGGTGGTATGGCACAAAATACCATTCTTCAACTTTTCTTATCAAGCACTATTCATTAGCATCAAAAATTGCAAAAACAACCAAACATTGAATTCTGGGTGGGGGTATTCGGCCTACTGGGTGATGCATACCTCAACCCATTTACCCCAGCCCCGCTACCCCACGCCCACATATGCTTCCATTATATATTTACTGTCAGATGTGTGTGTGTGTGTGTGTGTGTGTGTGTGTGTGTGTGTGTGTGTGTGTGTGTGTGTGTGTGTGTGTGTGTGTGTGTGTGTGTGTAGGACCTTATATTGAAGGGTCCAGAATTTTCAATCGAGCATCTCGATGTTCGGTAGTCAAAAATTATGACATTTTCTAGCTTTTTTTCCAATGCGGGCGAAAACTGTTGAAAAATCGAAGAACTTTCTCATGATCCTACTTCAAGCATTTACGCACAAAACTCTCATTATCACCAAGACTGATTCCTCAACATCCGGTGCATAATGAAGAAAATTAAGTTTTTTTCACATACGATGAGTTTTTGGCGGAAAAAGCCGCGTTTGTTTTTGTCAGGTGGGTATTTGAGGAATTGACTGGTCCAACACGCCATCCGTTTAAAAGAGATGAAACACATAATCCAGTTGTATTAATGCTCCCTCTTGTTCATATTTTACTCGAGAGAAACATTATCGCAATCAGCGCGTCAATATATTTAAAATCTCACAAAATATAATTTCCTCAAATGCGACTTCTGTGAAATATTTTTTTACTTCTTGCTCGATTCTAAATGTAGCAGAGGTGCTACTACACAATTAGAAATGGATACTCTGGAGTTAAACCCGTGAGGTTAATGCTATATTGTTCCTCAATTATATTGAATATTAGCGCAGAAAGTGATCAAGGGCCCGAGTAGTCGGTTATTACTACACACGCGTGTTATAGCGGTAGGATCCGGGAAACCGGTGCGGGTAAAATTTTGCTCACGTGATGGAGGGTATGCGGCGCCGCCCGTTACATAAACTGTCGCACATATGGGTACGCTAGTAAATTATGTCCATCAGCTTTTCTCATACACAAAATCGAAGTGTTTTCGACGAGCTTTTCTCATACACCAATCGAAGTATTTTCGACGATATTCAAATTTCATTGATATGTTTTTACGACGGAAGTGCAGCCACACGTGATTGTTCGGAGGCGTGCACCCCCAGAAGGCTAAATCCCCACCTCTCCCAGGGACCAAAGTACTCCCCACATAATTCAATTTTCGAAAGTTTTTTGTTTGTTTGCAATTTTTTGATACCAATAGACAGTGCTCGATGAGAAACGTTGAAAAATTGTGCTACTCGCCATACCACGACTTTGTTGACCTTTTTGAAAATCTTGCACTCCCCATAATTTTGGTGCTGCCCACCAATGTGATTCGATTTTTAGCGTTCATTGTTAAAAGTCTTAAGGTTCTGTTGCTATTCGGCGAAATCTTGTATGATTGATTTTTCGCTAACATTTGCTATCTTTGCATAAATTTGTTGGAAAATTTTATTAAATGAATAACTTTGATATTGGAATTTTTTACATTTTCTATTGCGTCTCGCATGATATCCATTGTTTCACCTGAATGAAATGGATTTTATTCACAGGATCCTCGCCAGTTTATTTTTACGGATTTTAAAAACATTTCGAGACCCAGACAAGGGCAACATTTCATTTTGCACCTGCATTTTCGAGCAATGCAGGTTTCAAGCATGCTTCGCAAGTATAATTAGAAAATGTTAAAAACAACTTAGAAATTAAATTTATTTTCAATATTATCAATTTGTTATTACTAACTTCTGTAACTGCGAGAGTTACACGTGTAGGCGAACCTGCCTTAGCAGTTCGCGATAGCCATAACATAGCCAATACTAGTAGCTATCGATGATAGTGCACTGTGGGCTATGCCTTCGGTCTTCCCATTATTTCCCCAAATTTTCAATAATAAAAAACATTTAGATACTTGTCCGGTAGCATAGAGTTAAGTGTATGATAATAGTAATTGTTTCATGCATACCGCTTGTGTAATCGATAACAATTGATCTGAGATAAAAGCTTATCAGTATTACGTTAAATTGATCTTTGTTTAATTTACTGTAATGGTCCTTGAGGCCAGTGTACTTAACGTTGTAGTTTAGTCTGGCGTTTTTGTTTTTCGTTTGCCAGTCGTACGTTGATATAGTCCGTACGTTTTCGTTTTCTTTTTGCTTGTTGTCCGGCTTCAGGCCGTGAATTCATCGTTGAATTAAAATAGAGAAAACCTACCCAGTGGTTCCTGGTTATACCGAGGGTTAGGTCGGGCATCTACTCGTCGAGGATTTCTTCCCATCTTGGTGGACTGATAGGTAAATTTCGTATGATAGTTTATTTTATTTGGAAATCATAATTTACTTCTCAAGCCAAAAATTGATCAAAATTATTATTTAATCTTTAAGGATGATTGATCAGCATAGAGCTCGTTGTTGTTGTTTTCATTGTTCAGCGTGCTACACATATTAGGAACCAAAACATTTCGGATCAGGCACTGATTGAAAATAAGTTAAATAACAACTTGAGCTTGAGATAGGTCAACTGACCTCCGCGGCAAATTCCGAGACTAGGTAGGTAGCCTTAGGTCTTAGGGCGTAGCTGCTGAGATCACCCGACATAAAAGCGGCCAGCAATATTAGGGCTGAGGGGATCGAAGCCGTAAGGTCTCTAAGGGTCCAAAGATCGAAAGCCATTAGAGCCGCGCGATCGGGGCCAGCACTAAGCGTAGACTTAAGTACCTACGTACCTAGGTAAATCTCGAAGGTAATGCTAGGCCGGTCTGTGTCGCTCTTGTAGATACAGGCCCCTACATTTACATTGGACGTTCCCTCCTTTAGGCTGCTAGCTACAGCCGAGCTGATCAATCATCGTAAAATTATTTTTCGATCCAAAAATTATCATTTTGGCCATCTAAAAATGTGTAACATTTCGTTCACCTTTGTTGTTGTATCGACCGCGATCGTGGCAGTGCGCAATTTAAGTAAGCGTCCGTGGTAAAGATTTTGTGTATCGTGGTAAAGTCATCGTTATTTTTCTATTTCCGTCGGATCTCTATCGACGAAGGCAGCTCTCACGCTCGCATTTTTCTATAAACGTCGACCCTCAGGCGACGATTTATCATTTTTCTCAACTGACGACGAATTTCCGTCATTTAGGTTCTTACCTACCTGTTTTTCTAACCACGTACACGTTCTTGCGCTTTAGGCTTAGTCCTATCTGCTTTCGATCATTTCACGTCAGGTATATCTTACTTCACGTAAGGAAGTACTATTTACGTGGAAAAACCTGTTTTTCGGATCGACAAAGGCCTAATTCGAAACATTTATTTTGGGAAAAATTTCGACGTACTGAAATTTATTTTACCCAAAGGCACATTTTTCGACATTATTGACACATAAAAATGGCAGGAAAAAAGGTTTTGCGGACACCGCCCGCTAAATTGAAAAAACCTTCTACGCCACCTACTTCAGCTCGCCAATTACCTACCGCGCCTGTTGACTCTAATAGCGCGTGTAATTCTGCGAGTAATGACACAATTACGAGAGACGTAACTACTAAGGCGAATAATGATAAATTACCCGCGTCACTACATGCCGCGAGCAATACACAGTCTGAAGATGAACTGTTATTGACTACGGTGCAAGCGCGCATTAATCAAACTTCGATAACTAGATCGGACCCTAATATTGACAATTCATCTAATCATACAATGATTGATAATACGACTACTCTTAATACGGCAAATAATCCTGAAACCAGTTCGGAGCGCAAAAATCCCGACTCTGACGTAGAAAGTAATCATAGTCATTGCATAAATGCCGACAAAGAGCGTGCTAATGCTAATGTGACTAATGATCTTATTTTGAAAGCGCTACAAGCTATTCATTTGCAATTTTCGGACCTTTCTACGCGCGTTGATCAAGATAAAAGGGAAAATGCGGATGAAATGCGTAAACTGCGTCTGGAGCTAAGCACTATGCTTAAACCCCAACCAGTTTTGAATCGCATAGAGAATAATTCATCTGAGCGCGTTAACCACTCAATCGATAGCGCAAATTTTTCTGAATTTAATGCGCAAAGTGCGAATCGTGCGCAAAGTACGCATCGTGCATCTTCACTGTTGTCTACTAGCAACAGAGCATCGAATTCACGCTCACCTTCGGAAACTGTTCCAGAAAATATCTCTCAAAGTTGTACGAATCGCGCGCCTGAGATATCTAATTTGTCACAGAATTCTGTAAACACGGGTTTGCAATCAGTGCAAAACTCGGGTTTTTCGGAAAATATACCTACGATTTCGCAGCCGTCGGTACCGATTTCGCAAACGTCGCGATCTCGGCCTTCGCTGCCATTAAATCGTAACGCGCCTTCTTTCGTACCTAATCCTTCCACTACGAATTCGCAGCAGCAATTAAATCCACCACCGCTGCAGTATTTTCCACCTCAAGGAGAAATCTTAGCCAATAATTATGTACCTAATCCCATAAACGTAGAAATACCACCTAATAATCCTATTTTGCATTCTTCTAATATCGAAATGCAACCGGTTGAGATAAATTTATCTGGCATTAATAATGAATCTGCAAATTTGCAAAATGAATCTGCATCCCTACCTGAATCATCTAGTAGGAGAAAACATGTCAAATTTTCTGACGAAAGCTCATCTAATAGTTATGATCGCCCGCGCAGTCGTCGCTCGCGTCGCAAATCTCGATCGCGCAGACGACGTCATAGGCATAGTTCAGGTTCTTCATCTGAAAGCTCGCGTGGTGACTCACGTCTCGCTGATTCCTTGAATCGCGGACCATTTTTGCAGCAGATGCAATTTGCAATTGCAAATAAAAAATTTTTTGATGGCGATAAATCAGATATAAAAGCATATTTTGCAGAATTTGAATCGCTTGCCAATACCTATGATATTGACAAAGCTGATCGTTTAAAATTCGCTACTGGATTTCTTGACCCTTATGTTTTGCGTTTATACCATTCGTTACCTGCTGATATACAACAATCTTATTCAAAAATGAAGCAAGCGCTAATAACCGAATTTTGTCCTATGGACACCGGTGCGCTCTTTAATCGTTTTTTGTCACACAAACAGCAGCCTAACGAATCGGTTAAAGCTTATTATCTCTCGCTTCGCGAAGAGTTAATTAAATCTGATCCTTACCTTGAAGTTGACTCGCCACATTTCAATAATTTAATGCGACATCAACTAAAACAAGGTTTATTACCACACATTTCGAAAGAGGCATATCATAAAAAACCTAGAGCATCATTAGCTGAATTTTTGGACAATGCGCTAAGCGCTGAATTTGCTAATAAAGAATTTGAGGATAAAAAGGCAGTAACGCCTTACGTATCGGTAACAGCTGCTCCAGTAGGCAGCGTAGTACCTAAAGATACTCCTCGCGCATCTAACCAAAATGATCCAAATCGTTCACGTCATCGAACGTTTCATCGCTCATCGCGTGCTGAGAAACCAGAAAATTCTTCTCGTAAATATTGCACCTTTTGCAAGCGCATAGGTCACATTTATGAGGAATGTTTCACGCGTCAAAGGCAAGAAACGTCTAATAATGCTAATCATAATACCCAACCTGATCGAAATACTAATTCTATGGTGCGCAATTGCAGCCAATCGCGTTCTTTTCGCGTCAAAATCGCTCGCCATCGCGTTCAAATTCGCAGAATAGACATCGATCTCAATCACGATATCGTACCTCTAGTCAACATCGCTCATCTAACTATGCGAATAATGATAATCGCTTTGAATCAAAGCAATCACGATCGAATTTTCGGCAAAATCGTAATGATTATTACCAAAATTCGCGTGCTAATTATCAAAATTCGCGTTACGATAATCGTTATAATAATCAACCGCGCCAAAATACACCTTTTGTGCAATTCCCAAATGAACAGCGTGGGACATACTATAATTCTAATTATCGCAGCGATAACAATTTCAATCGCCCGTATGTCACATATACTGCAGACAACCAACCCGCCATGAATGTGCCCCCACCGCAGCCAACCCTTACATCTCCTCATGATGTAAACACGGTTACTGCGAAAGGGCCAGAATCTAGCGCGCGTCCTAATTTATTCGCGTCGCAAGAATTTCTTGAAGAGTACGAACGTCTACAACGTCGTCTTGCAACCTACGAGAAAATTAATCTACCTCCATCTAAGACTTTAGATCCTAATATTCCTATTGTAAGCCATGCTGGGACAAACTTACCCACCATCCTAGTTAAGGTTCATGGCGTTGACGTACCTGCTCTCATAGATACGGGTTCACAGGTCACCATGATGACCACGTCTGCATTCTTACGTCTTGGTTTTAATTTACCACCTAAACAAGTTTCACAAGTCGTACATGGTGTAGGCGAAATCACTGCAGTAGTTCGTTATAGAGTAAATATGACTTTAACCATCGCGGAACAATCTATCTCTACCTCAGTATCTATAATTGATCACTTGCCGGAAGACATGCTCTTAGGATATGATTTTTGCGAATCCGCACTCATGTGGGTTAATCCTATTGAGCGCTGTGCTTTTATAAACGGCATAAAGGTCAATTTACTCTCATCTCATGAAAAATTGCAATTTCGTGCGAAACCCAACGCAACTACCTCTGGTGTTGTGTGTGTGCATGTTTCGTTACCTGAGCCTGTTATTATACAACCTAGGCATGAATTAATTACACCTGGCTATATAAGTCACGGTTCTTGCAATTTTGATTTCGCATTATTCGAACCAAATCCCGATTTTATGGAAAAAACTTCACTTTTTGTTGCTCCATCTATAGTCGATGCTTCACAACCTCTAATACCTGTTCGCGTTTGTAACATCTCCAAAGCGCCAATTCGCATTGACTCTGGTGAAATAATAGGTTCTTTAACCTCTGATGCTGAAGTCGTGTCACATGTTTCATCCTTTGATGATAGGACACCAGAACTTTTTGCATCAATAAATAAAGCTTTAAACGGCTCCGCCGTTGATTCTAGACAGCAGCAACAAATTCGTGAACTTTGCTTAAAATACGACTCAATTTTTGCATTAAAAAATGAACCTCTCGGACGTACCCCTTGATGAAACATCATATTGACACAGGGGATAATCCACCCGTTGTTGGAAAAACATATCGTGTAGAACATTCTAGAAGAGAATCTATGCAGAAAATTATAAACAAAATGCTTGCGGATAAAATTATTCGACCTACAACTAGCCCATGGGCAAGTCCATTATTTCTCATTGGAAAAAAGGACGGTTCCCTTAGGCCAGTCGTCGATTATCGACGGTTAAATGACGTTACTAAAACGCAAGTTTATCCTCTTCCACAATTAGACGATTATTTCGATACTTTAGGCAGTGCTGCATATTTTAGCACACTAGATTTGAAATCTGGATACTGGCAAATTCCACTCGATAATAAATCTCGCGAAAAAACCGCATTTATATGTCCTGTTGGTCATTACGAATTTGAAGTTTTACCTTTTGGTTTAAAGAATGCGCCCGCAGATTTTCAAAGACTAATGGAGCTTGTGCTCGCAGGTCTAAATTGGAAATCTTGTCTCGTTTACATCGATGACATAATTATTTTTTCACGTACTTTCAAAGAACATTTAAAAGATCTTGAAAATGTTTTTATTGCTCTTAAAAAGGCAAACTTACGTGTAAAGCCTGATAAATGCCATCTTGCGCATGCAGAGGTAAAATTTCTTGGCCACAGTATAAGTGCAATGGGCATCGCTCCTGACATGTCAAAAGTTGCAGATTTAATCTCGTTTCCCGTACCAAAAACCGTTAAATCCTTGCAGAAATTCCTTGGCTTAGTCCAATGGTTTAAGAAATTCGTTAAAGATCTCGCTAAAATCGCTAAACCGCTATTCCATCTTCTTCGTAAAGATGTCGAATTTTGCTGGAAGGCTGAACACCAAACCGCTTTTGAGCTTCTGAAGAAAGCATTTACATCCCCACCTATTTTACAACTACCAAAATTCGATGATGAGCACCAATTTATTTTAACAACTGACGCAAGTAATTATGCGTTAGGTGCTATTTTGACGCAAAAACATTTACCATCCAAAAATCGTTTTATTCTTAGCTACGCTAGTCGCGTGCTAAATTCTGCCAAATGTAACTATGCTACTTCGGAAAAAGAAGCGTTAGCGGTAGTGTGGGCCATCAAGCATTATCGACATTATCTTTACGGTAAAAAATTTATTGTCGAAACTGATCATCAAGCGTTAACCTGGCTAGTAAATGTTAAAGACCCATCGAGTCGATTACGCCGTTGGGGTCTCAAATTACAGGAATACGAATATGATATCGTTTACGTTCCTGGTGCATATAACTGCGCAGCTGATCTTCTTTCACGACATCCTAAATATGATCATGCAGAACGAAAATATAAATTAGAGCGCAAAAACGTCGTTAACATCGCGAATTTAGAATCTGAAGATTCTGAGTCAGATGATGAATCGGTTCCACCGGACCGATCGCGCGATAACGCGCCTACTGCACCAATTAATCATCCAAATGCGCAAAATAACAATCCTACTGCGCAAAACCGATCCTACTAATTCTAAACCACCTACATTTCGTGAACGCCTGTTACTTACCGATGCTGAAAAAGCTGAAATGCTAACACCTGCGCGTTTACTCGCTGAGCAACGTGCAGATGACGAATTGCATAAAATTCGCATCGCATTGAATGACTTAACAACGAAAAAATATCGTGACGAATTTTTTCTCGTAAACGATGTACTTTTTTGTCGTTTTCAACCTAAGCGTTCACCAACTGTCGTTCATCAAATAGTCATACCCAAATCTTTGCGTCGCTTCATATTAACGGAATTTCATGACTCTATTTTCGGAGCTCATTTTTCATCGCGCAAAATCTTGCCCGCCATACAAATGCGTTATTGGTGGCCGCGCATGGAAAATGATGTGATCGCGTGGTGTAGGAATTGTGATGTGTGCTTACAACGTAAGGTCGCATTAAATTCCACATCCGTTCCGTTGCAACCAATCAAAGTATCCGCGCCCTTTGAACTCATTGCGTGCGATTGTTTGCATATGCCGCGATCTCCCTCCGGAAATGACCAAATTGTAGTTTTTATGGATTATTTTACAAAATACGTGGAAGCTTTTGCTGTTTCTGACATAAAAGCAACAACTATTGCAAATTTATTACTAAGAGAAATTATACCACGTTATGGAGTCCCCAAGAAATTTTTGACAGATCAGGGGTCAAATTTTACATCTACCCTTATTTCGGAAGTTTGTAAACTATTAAACGTTCAAAAAATATTTACAACCCCATATCACCCCCAGTGTGATGGGTTGGTGGAACGTTATAATCGTACATTGATTGATGGTTTGTCTAAGCTGAGTGCGCGATCCCAGTATGATTGGGAACAATTTTTACCCTTCACATTATTTGCATACCGCGCGACTCCACAATCATCAACTAATATATCTCCTTTCGAAATGCTTTATGGTCGCGAACCAGCATTTCCACTTGACACTTTACTCATAAATGACTTCGTAATAAATCCGAATTTACCATCTGTTGCGGAAAAATACGTCATTGATTTAAAGCTGACTTTGCAGGATCTGCATGAAATCGCGTCTCAAAATTTAACTCAAGCGCGTAAGCAGCAAAAATCGCAATATGACAAGTCCGTAACACACACAAATTTTAATCTCTCGGATATAGTCTACCTCAATAATACCTCAGTCATTCAACCTGAAATCGGTAAACTATCACCCAAGCGTGTTGGTCCATACCGAATTATTGACTTACCTACGCCTGAAACTGCGAAAATCGCATATGTCTATAACCCTCTCATCATTCATCACGTTCACAGGAATAGACTTCTGCCTGAGCCTAAACTTCCTTATTCTTGATTTGATTGTGGAAAAACACGCGTACGTCCCTGGCGATTTTGTGTTGGTAAAAGTACCACATTGCCCTCTTGCCCCGGCAGTAGTCATAAGTTTTGAGGATTTACCGGGCAGGGAACAAAAAGCTAAGGACTGCGCGCCTATACGTTTATTAAATGGCTCTAAAACAGCACATGCCGTACCATTATCTAATGTTTTTCCTTTTGCAGACCCATGGCTGCACAAGGTACCCCAAGCAAGGAGGCATTGCTGGAGGCAGCTGGTCGCCGATGCAAATTCGAGGGGCGTGATCCCGCGTCCCTAGATGAATTTCGTTCGGCTTTGACTAATATGGCTTTAGAGCGAGGCTTGGTTATTCCAGACCCGCTGCCGCAAAACAACAATAGTCGCGTTGGCGGTTTAGAGTCACTTACCGCAAAATGGATAAAACATAAAGCAACACATAAAATCGCAAATCACAGAAAGCGTATTAACGACCAACAACTCTGGTGGGAGAATAGGCTTGGTAGATGTCCTTTGGTTACCCCTCGCGTACCAAAGAACAGACTTCTACCCACCGTTATAATCTCCAATGACCAGAAGTCGTTTGGCGCCATTTTGGCGTTAATTCAGCCATCGAATATGACAAATGGCACTTTATTTTTAGGCTACGACTCTGAATTTGTTAATGACAGAAAAGGCAGAGGTTATAAGACCTGGGACTTGCGTTTTCAGCAACTATGTCCCACTTACCAGGACCTCCATGGCCCATTCGTACGCTACGTCCAAGTTGCGAGCGCAAACGGCCACGTGTTCTGTTGGGACTTGGCGAAGTTCCCGCAACCTCTGTTCGGGCTTCGCCAGTTGCTCGAAATACGTTTACCTAATGTGTATATGGTTTGTTATGACCCGACGCAAGATCGACTTGCGTATTTTCATGTTTACGGGCCAACTTTTGAGGAAATTTTGGCTATTTTGGATGCAGAAATTCGCAATAAACTGCACTGGAAAGACCCATTCATTGCAAATTTCATTGATATTCAGCCATTGGCGAGAGCGTTTACGCGTCGTTTATGCATTAAGCGCAGTCACACTCATTAAAGCGCTTGGCCGAATTCTTTTTTGACATGTATATTGATCCAAACGCGCCTGAGAATTTTGGACAGGCGTGGAGCTTACCATTAACTCGGGACATGCAGCATTATTTAGCAATGGACGCCCTCATAACTATCGATGTTTTTATATTGATAGAAGGGTGCACGCAAGATAATCACATTACTGACGATAGAAAGCCCATGTCGGTTTCTTTCGTAAGTGATGAATTGCACATTAGGGCTAGCGGCCCGAAAGCCAAAGTGCGTATACCGTTGTCGACTAGTAAGCCACCACAAGGGCAGTCGACCAGCACAGCTGCTGACGCTGAGTTGATTTGTATGGCGAAGAGTTAATCCGAGTTGAGGACTTTTATGCCCCAGCTCCGCGACTGCCAGCAGCTATAGCGGCAGCCACCACTCATGCTGGCTCTGCAATCGGAAGCGATGGCTCACGCTAACGTAAGGCTGACAATCCTGACTTACAAGTGCAGGCTTCGGCAGGCCGTTGCCGACACAGTCTTGGGCCCGGTCAATGCGCCTGACACGGAACCTAAGTCAAAACCAACGAGTTCGAGTACACCAGCCTCCGTATTTTCTTCGCAAACCGATATTCCCTACGTATCTGCCTAGTGGTCGATGTAGAACCATCGATCTCCACCGAGGATGACGATTTATCTCCCAAACGCTTAGTGATGGCGTTATCTGACGCCGAGGCGGAAAGACAAGCTAATCGTGACGCCACCGCGTGTAACACGTGCGGCAATGGCTAGAAAAGGGGCTGTTACTGCTGGGCAACCGATTGTCTCCGCAATCGCTTGCGGTGGCTCAACAAGCACCTTTTGGGTATCAGTTTGCTCGGACCTTTACCGACTCCTCAGCCGGATTGGGGCAGAGCGTCAAGCTGACCCTGGGATGTCATCATGACTGAGATTATCTAAGGTTTTCCGCCACAACCGCAACGTACACTAGCTGCACACTAAGTGCGTCACAAGTAGCGTTATACACGCAGGTCGCGGCCTCAGTCCGTGTCACAAGGTATGCTGGCACCTCGATACTCGTTTTACGGGCTCCTATGGCCATGACGGGTGTGTCTAGTACCGTGGCGACTATTCAAACTCGCCAGGTTACTCACAGTCAAGCATCAAATATGGAAGCTCGCAATACTCCAGCACATTCAAGTCCACCCGCGGAACATATGTCCGCGAACGAAAACGCTCGAGTGCAAAATTGCTCGCGCTTACGTACAGCACTTTTTCACCATGATGGAAAATATGACGCGCGGAACCACAGTGCATGTTATTTGGCGCCAGTCGTCTTGCACGCAGCTACGTTCCTTATCTGGGTGAAGTCGAAGGATTGCGTCTGTACGATCAGCTTGAGCTGAAGGCTGCCTGCGGTACTTCGACCGAGTGTTTGCAATACATCTGGGCGTAACACGCTGGCTACGACTGACTCACCCTCGCGTCCATTAGTGTGGTCCACAATCGTGCACAGCCTTTGGCTAATGCCGATCGTGAGCCCGCACTCCTCAATTTATTAGCAAAATGAGCGTCTTTAATCGATTGTTTCACCCAGACAAATACTTTGTACGCATACGGTCTCTTATCACAACCGGAATGATGTTGCATGAGATTCCGCTCGAGTATTTGGTCGTACACCCGCATCTTGACGCACCGAGCGAGGTGATCGGATGGCGTTACACATCAGGTGCGTCCGGAATTCTATCCGCACAGAATGTCTCCAGCGCCGGATCATCTCAAGCACCAATCTTAATATCGAACATGTCAAATGGTCGATATTTTTGATACTTTCCGTGAAGTTCAAATCATTATATGATTCGGAGTATCGACACATGACGATCTTTTCTTCAATAGATTGTCATGCGTGCTACAGCGCTTTTGGAATTCTTGGATAGGAAATTCCACTTCTTTGCGTATGCCTATGGCAATGCCGCAATAGGTTGGCGCATGGTCGAGCAGCTGCGTCGCATGTTGCGCGTAGCTTTCCTTGGTGAATCTTATACACCTCGCCACAGTGAAGCTTTCCCGGAATTCCCGGAGTTGACGGCACGAATCAAAAGCCCACATGTTTTGCATAACATGATTCGGCAAATTCGGTTAGCAACCGACCCGCCACTCGAAGTGCCAGTTCACTCCGATTGTTTCCCGAGGTCAACAAAAATCTGTATTTCTTCCTCAAACATCGTATTCAAGGCGAATTAGAGAAAATTCGCAGAGAAAGATGGCAGGCATCCTCGCAGGACCCAAGCGGATCCGCAGCGAGCCTTGATATGCCCGAAGTCGATCTTTCTTTGGAGGCACAAATTGAAATGCGTAGAACACACATGACAATCGAGCAACGTGATCATGAGAATTTGGCGACGGAAATGCCATGGCGTGCGACGAGACTACGCGTCGCCGGTTGCTCCCTTGCTGAGTCGTCAGAAGTTCGTCATATGTCAGAAGACGAACATAAAGCTAAATTGAATCGTTTTTACGATACTAAATCCGGAGCACACTTTGCGTCGGTTAAAGAATTTGGAAAAAACAACGAGCCAGAAGACTTGTTCAAGCTTGAAGTTGCAGCTAAATTGAACCCCCCCCCCCCCCCCCGGCGCTGTTTAGGCCAGCAGGGATCGAGGCGGCAAGAACCGCAGTCATCCCGGCAACTGCTGTGCGCAAACGCATCACCGTTCACAATCACAAGCACAACAACAGACACAAGTAAGTCCGCATGTACAGCAATACACACGACCGCAGACCCAACCGCGGCAACAGCAGCAATTTACGGAATCGCATGAGCGTTCCGAGGCATATTCTCAGGCCGGGATGCTGGTCATCTGTCGCGCCTTCGCAACAGCAGCAGCCTTATGAATATCGCCGCCCGCCACAGTCAAACCGCGAGAAGTCATCGGGGCCGGCCTTCTGTCACATCCCGTCAACGTCAGCAATGGGACCAGTCGCACGTATCACCATTGGAACAAAGTCAACCAGCCAGCGGGGCTATCAGCCACAACCTCGACCTCGGTCCACTTTTGCCCAAACCGCGGCCTGTTACTCACCAACAAGAGCGCCCACGCAACCTTCTCGCGAATCCAACTTACGGTTTTACGCCAGAGCAATTATTTACTCCGACGCTCACCCATACCAAGTGTCAGTTACGCGGACGACTACGAGGACGACGACGATTTTGGAGGACGATGATCGACCAGTCGACTCCACATCGACGCTTACGCCAACATATGTATCGGGCGTAGGCAATCGCCATAGCGTTCAAATACGCGCGTCGCAAACCGGAATCGGATCAAGAATATTTTCAACGGCAACGAATACCGCCACAGAAAATCGTATGGCTCAAAGGCCAATTACCGCGATCGATATTAATTTACAAGTTCGACGTACAGAACTTTTGGAACTCTGCGACGGCGTCGAATTTGACCAGCAGCTTTTTGTCCATTTTTTTTTTTCGTTTTTCGTCCTGATGTGGATTCCAGAGACTTTGTGTATCGTTTATTTCTTGTGTATTTTTTTCTCTCTTGTCATTTTTCTCTTTGCTGTAAATTTTTTCTTTGACGGTGCTCATATTTTTCCTAGTTATATCGCATAATTTGCCATTTTTTCTCGTTTTTAACATTACCTCGCGTTTTATCTCGTCAGTGTCTTTAATTTTTGCTCAGCATAATTTTGCCTTATCATTCCGTATTTTAATTTTTCTTGTGCTTAATTAGCGGTGTTACTATTATGGTACCTTAACTCTTTAACGGGCAAGGGGTTAATTTATACCCAATCTACAAATTTTTTCAACTCAAAATTTTTCTCATTACCCGGGGACTGAAGGAGGCTATTGGGACAGCGGATGAACTGTCCAAGACCGGAGTTCATCATTACTCGGGCAACAATATAGTTATACCTAGTGCCATTGAGAGTGTTGCTCGAGAAGTTTCCTGAGTGCGAACGAGGTCAGGCGTTGACCGTTACCGGTTATCGATATTTGTTATTTTTTTCGTTCTTTTTATTTTCGTTTTTCACGTTTGCTCAGGATATATGCCAGGACGCCAGAGAGCCGAGTTGTAGAGCGTCGCCGATGCTATTGGTGTTGTTTGTACCCCCGAAAAAATTCTCCACTTTGTTTCAAATTTTTTTTTCTATACGTGGGGGAGTGTAACTGCGAGAGTTACACGTGTAGGCGAACCTGCCTTAGCAGTTCGCGATAGCCATAACATAGCCAATACTAGTAGCTATCGATGATAGTGCACTGTGGGCTATGCCTTCGGTCTTCCCATTATTTCCCAAATTTTCAATAATAAAAAACATTTAGATACTTGTCCGGTAGCATAGAGTTAAGTGTATGATAATAGTAATTGTTTCATGCATACCACTTGTGTAATCGATAACAATTGATCTGAGATAAAAGCTTATCAGTATTACGTTGAATTGATCCTTGTTTAATTTACTGTAATGGTCCTTGAGGCCAGTGTACTTAACGTTGTAGTTTAGTCTGGCGTTTTTGTTTTTCGTCTGCCAGTCGTACGTGGATATGGTCCGTACGTTTTCGTTTTCTTTTTGCTTGTTGTCCGGCTTCAGGCCGTGAATTCATCGTTGAATTAAAATAGAGAAAACCCAACCAATGGTTCCTGGTTATACCGAGAGTTAGGTCGGGGATTTCTTCCCATCTTGGTGGACTGATAGGTAAATTTCGTATGATAGTTTATTTTATTTGGAAAACAGTATCTAATTTGGCTTTTAACCAAAGATCATTCCGGATAAAAAAATTTACAAAAATCGGAAAAAGTTATTTAAGCATTTCACATTCAACGAGAAATCATCGAAAACGCTGATTGGCTTACAAAAAACTGCGTAACAACGTCACATTTTTCGGAAAAAGGCAGATTTTAAGCATAGATTTTAATTCAAAATGAAGTGATGAAAAAATCCTCGAATCCGGAAGTTCGGAATACTATTTTCTGACTTTTATCATATAATATTATCCTCTCAAGATAATTATAAATGAATTTCCCTCGAATGTCGGAATTAGCTTTCTCATCCGATCAGAATTTAACTTTACAGCATTGGTTTCTAGTAGAAATTGACCAATACATCGAAAGATTTTTATTCGGCTTGTTTTGACAAATCGTTTCTTGCCAGTCCTAGCGAGCGATTCATATGTATCAATGATTTTTTTATGATTCTTAATCATAATTTTTAGCTGAATCCCATTTCAATTTTTTAATTTAAAATTTAGGCACAGATAGCTTTTTTGTTCAATGGCTTTCTGATTTATTTTTAATCTTTTATTTACGTTTCATTATTTTAATATCACATTTTTAAGTTATTTGCTTGTAAATTAAAAGTACCATTTCATAGTGCTTCTTGCACACATAGGCATACTTGAGAGTGTGGGTATGCAAACCCCAGAAACCTAAATACCCCCCCCCCCGCAGAAACCAAACACCCTCAGAATTCAATCTTTGAAATTTTTTTGTTTTTTTTCGCAGTTTTTTGATGCCAATGGATTGTGCTCGATGAGATACGTTGAAAAATGGTGTTTTTTCTCCATACCACCTTTTTTAAGGCCATTTTTTACCTTTTAAAAAATCTTGCAACCCCCCAGAACTTTGGTGTTATCCACCTATGCACACAGGGCGTTTCTATAGTGGAGAGGGCAGGGTTGCCTCTCCGCGCCCTCTATTGTCTGAAATTGTCTAAAAGGTACGTTGTTGTATAAAAATATAGAAATTTTCTCGAATTTTCGTCAAAAAACTCTTTGATTTTCGCTTCGTTGCCTTAAATCGTGCAAGATTTTAAATGATAATTGCTCAAAAGTATGAATAATCTGAAAATTGTATGATTGACTCATGCTTCAGTGCTGGGGTCAATTAAACACGGCTTTTTTTAAATTGAACAACCCAATTTTTGACTATAGGAAATTCACTTTTTCAGACCCGCACAACTGTTTTTAAGAGCTGTGCAAGCTATGGAGTTTTAAACATAGATAATCAACCTTCTTAACTAAAAGATTGAAACAATCTAGTGCTTTTCTAATAATTAAATACAGAGAAGTTTTTTTTGTTAAAAGCCTTGAAAAAGTTTAGTAAATAATGATTGCCGAGAGGAGCAGTGCTTTTCATGTGGGTTAACCGGTGGTTCCGAAAAGGGTGTCGAATTTGGCAGATTAGCTCGAAAAATTCGTTTTAAATTAGTGGCATAGGAATTGCAAAAACATGAAGGAATTTACGTCTACATGGTAAAACAAAATTTGCATAAAATCACGTGAAACTCTTATAGATTAAAATTTGAATGTTTACTGCAGACGTTCATAACTCTTCTTCTCCGAATATTAATTACCTAGAATACAAATTTATATAAACGACTTTCTGTGTAAATAGTAAATAAATCAAAACTGTTTGTAACACGCGTTGTTTTTTCAGACGAAAATTTAATATTAAAGGTAAACTAATGATAAAGATAATTAAAAATTATAATATATGTATAATTCGAACTAATTAATTCATTGATATTTATTTAATCAATGAATTAATTGACATCAACGTTAGAAGCTTTTATTCAAATTTTTTGAAGAATATAATTTTAAAGGCACAAACCGATTGCCTTATTGAATATTAGAGATACTCGAAGAGGCACATTTACTCCTGCCTGATGCAGTGTTTTAAAGAATTATGAAATTTTAACCGATGTTCTGCGATTGCTTTGAGATGTTTTTGACTTTTGATGCAAGTTTTCACGCATTTGCCCGTAAATGTTGCGGCTAAAGTAATCTTCGACAGTTTTAAATCGTTTTGGTCTTAATTCTGCAATAAATGTTTTCATTTTTTTCTTTAAAAATTGACTGACTTATTTCTGTGAATTCGCTTTTATGCAAAATTCATTTATTTTCATCATATGGCTTAAACTGTCATGTAACCCAATTTTTTCACATTTACTCTCAGCTGGCTTAATCTTCAGTCGAAACCACAACTGGGCAAGAAGGCGGGGAGGGGGTAGGGGTTCGGGGGGTATGCTTTCCCCTCTAGATGTTCAAATGACCCCAGAATTCAATTTGTGATATTTTGCTCGAGAAGAAATATTGAAAATGGTGTTTTTTAGCCATACCATCATTTTCAAGACCATTTTGACCTTTGAATTACCCCCCAGAATTTATGTTGCTGTCCACCTTTGGTCGAAAGTAATGAAAGAATAATAAGATATTTTATTCCAAAACGATCCAAGTATTGATTGGTCTTCAGTAAGGTCAATACATGAGAAACTTATTTCAGTCTAGCGGATTTCGCAAGGGGTCTGCGGAATTGTGAAAGGCAAGACTTTCAGTGAAAGTGGCACAGGATTCTTTCGACAACGGCTTTTGCATAAAAAATACGACAGCAAAAACTAAGAAACATAACAAAAGGATTAGGACAGAAAGTTTCTGGCTATAAATCTGAGAAAGTTATTACGTTCCTTTTATTTGATATTATTTATTATTATAGGTCAAAAAGGTTAAATATGAAAAACACGCCTGATTTTGTTAATTCGGCAAAGATATTCCTCAATGTACATACAAGGACATTTCGGTTATTGTTTAAAGGCTTCTGGGGAAGACGAAAATTGCAAAAGTCTGATTTTCTTAAAAATTTTCGGCGTTTCGCGCTGAAATGAGTAATTGTACCTTCTATATGTCTTTATAATGGCAGAATTTGTTATTCAGGAAGGAAAAGTCTAATTTTCGGCGCTTCGCGCCTTATCAGATACAATTTTTAATATTTTTTCGTCAGAAGCTTTAAAAATTGGCTGAAATACACTACCAAAAGATCTATAAACTCCATTTTCCATACAGAAAGCGCTGCCGTATCATAGTACCAAGGAATAGGCATGCCCAAAATGTGTAAAAATCTTCAGGGACCATCTTTCTACTTGTACAAGGGACCCTTGTACATAAAGACACTGATGAGCAAAACCAGACTTCGAAAGATGAACAGAAAAGTGGAAAAATTAAAAATTAGTAAGATTGATTAGATAAATGAACATTTTAATACAGAAATAAGCAAACAATTAGTACAGTTCACTTGACTAGCATTGAAAGATAAATTTAAGGCAATGTAAAAACCAGTGCGTGAATTTGATGCGGGTTTTAATTCTGTATTTTTCGGCTAGAATTTGTCAATCTTTTAGATTTTTTTCTAGTTAATCTTAAAATCGTCAGCGTCTTAGCTGTTACCAGTTGAGCAGCTGGCCTCCTGATTTGGGGGACACAAATTTTGAAGTTGGATTCCTCAAAAACTATTTATGGATAAGCAAAAATAATGGTGTTTTTGAGCTTTTCTCAACGAGATCCACACATTGGAGAAAATAAAAATTTCAAAAAGAATCAAAGATGATTTAAGTTACATTAAACAATTTATTTGTATAATATAAATATGTAAATAAGGCGTAAAGCGCCTAAAAATTACGGACTTTTTATTTTAAACGTGTGAGGGTTTTAAGCCCCCCTCTTCCAGGAGAATTGTAACCCCCGCGAAAAATTTTATAGCCCATCTCCCAAAATTAGTGCTTTTTTCTAAACTTTCTCTAAAATATTTTCTGAAAATTTGTAGAAAAGATGTTTTTTAAGCGTTTTTAGCGATCTATTTGCTCAAAAGTGTCAAATTTTTGGCGCTTCGCGCCATTATATTCATGTTTGGACTATACTTCGTTCAATTTGTTCCGACTTTTTTTGGAAAATCTTTTAAATTTTTATGCAAAGATAGAACATCGTCAGAAACGCTGAAAACGATGTTTTTGACGCGTACGTTCCATTTTTGGACAAAAAAAGGCACTTTATAATTTCACCCCCCCGTTCCCAAGAATTCCCATGCTGTGCATGTGGCTGTGTACCTCCTAATTTTGTACAAAAATCCTTTTTTTACACTTCTCATTGCTCATTGATTAGTATTAACAGTGAATACAAATACATGGCTTAATTACTAGTAAAATACTGCGATTATGAATAAATTTAAAGTTTTTATTTATTTGCATTGAAATTTATGTGTATAAATTCATATTCAATTATTTATTGTTAAATAAAAGATGTTATCTATTTATAAATAAAATATTTATTTATTAACATTCTGTTTTCAAATAACATGATCGAGCTTCAAACTCTTCATTAGCGTCACGGTTAGTTTAATATTTGAAAAAGTTGCAATTTTTAATAATATAGGAGCAGGATGTTTAATTTTATTTTCAGACGATTTTTAGTCGCTGTTAACATTTTTACGTTAGGAGCGACTAAGAAAAAGAGCTTACTCTTCAGTTCCTTTTTTATTGCTTTTTGCCAAATTGTCCATTAAAAATGAGAAATCTTTAGTAAATTGAATTATTTTGCGATATTTGTGTAAAATGGCTACTTAATCAAAATATATTCGATAAAGTTTTTCGACTTTAAGCTTAAAAATTTTGCCTTCTTGTTCACGAATATTTATCGTACTTATCGAGCATTAAGAGGTTTGGCTCTTAGTTTAACCGATTGCAATTTTTAAATTTGAATCAATTTTTTTCTTTTCTGTCTGTTATTTTTATTTTTTTTGTTATTTTTATTCTTTTCTGAAGGATATATGTTATGGCAGCACATGCGCCAAGTTATTACTCCTTTGGGTACGAGTCGGGCGGCTCTATTTCGGAAATTAGGAAACAAAACAAAAATTCAATAAACGAATGTCTTGAATGAATCTCGGCTATTTACTAAATTATTGTGCAATATTTCTGCTTAATAATTAGTTTGTGATTCGTTTTCCGAATTAAACGGCTTAAATGTTTGACAGTAAGCTGAGGATTACATTTTTCGGCTATCAAAGTTCCGGCGTCTAAAATCTGGAACGGGCAAAGGGTCTGGTAGATCAAAAGTAGGAAAAAACCTTCAAAAATATTATTCGAATGGAGGGGGAGGGGCGTCTGCGGGAGTGTTTCGGTTTTGTGGTGAAAAGCTTTATTTTCTTCAACTAAGTTAAAAATTTTATCAAAAATTTTCAGATTAATGTTTTGATATCCTGTAAACTTTCGATTTCTCGGTATTGCGTCAATTTTTTTATGTAATTTTAAAATACTTGTTGATCCGTCCAAAATTTTAAAAGCTGATGGATGCGCTCTCTCAACTAGCCTACTTTGATTAGATTTGATTGATGCATATTTAAAAATTGTTCTAAAAACATTTGATAGAAGGCACATTCAACCAAGCGATCTTTGTAGTATTTCAAAATCTTAAAATATATTCCGACATCGAGCACAGGATTGAGAGAATGTTTTATGTTAGTTTAATACGAATAAAAAGAAGCATTAAATTCCTGGTATGGTTAACGCGTTTCATTTTTTTTGAACGGTCGGGTGTTGTTTTGATAATTTCTGAGAAACTTGAATAAATCAAATGCGGCTTCTTACCAAAAGCTCATTAACATTAAAAAAATTAAATCGCTATTTCGGACTTAAAAAATAAGAAAAAGAGGCTTTTCCATTTTCCCTTAGGTTCTCAACAGCATGGGATGGGAAAACCAAAGAATGTTATAATTTTGGCCCGTATCGAGATATTTGACTTAAAAGTTGTAGGCACTCTGACTTTGGTACTGTTCCATGGTTTTTATGTTTTTGGCCTGTCAACCATAGGTGAGCGGCACCAAAATTCTGAGAGGAGATGCAGTATTTCTCAAATGTCAAAAAATGGCCTTAAAAATAATGTTATGGCATAAAAGCACCATTTTCCAACGTTTCGCATCGAGTACTATCCATTAGCATCAAAAATTGCTGAACAAAAACAAAAAATTCCAAAAATTAAATTCTAGGGGTATTCAGCCTACGACGGGTGCATACCGCAGCCCCCCATGCGCACTTGTGCTTCCATCACATATATACTGTCAGATCCGTGTGTAGGGCTTTATATCAAAGGGTCCAGAATTTTCAATCAAGTATCTCGATTTTCGGTAGTCAAAAATTGTGGCATTTTCTAGCTTTTTTCCAATGAAGAATAGAACATCATGAAATTTCGAAAAACTTTTCTGTAATCCACTTCAAGCATTTACGCACAAAACTGTTGTTATCACCATGACTGATTCCTCGAAATCTTGTGCAAAATGGAAAAAAAATTAAGTTTCCTTACGTATGATGAGCTTGCAGTGAAAAAATCAGCGTTTGCTTTTGTTAGCTGGGTATTTGAGAAGTTAAATGGCCCAACACGCCATCCGTTTTAAAGAGATGAAACACATCAGCCAGTTGCATTGGTGCTTCTTCTTGTTCTTATTACACTTGAGAGAAACATTATCGCAATCGGCGGGAATAACGCCTGATATATTTAAAATATTACAAAATGTAATTTTCTCAAATGTGACTTTTATTAAAGTTTTTTTACTTATTGCTTGATTCTAAACTGTCGTGCCTATGGGTACGCTAGTAAATTATGTCACATCAGCTTTTCTAGTTTTACATACACTAATCGAAGTATTTTCGACGATATTCAAATTTTATTAGTTTATTCTTACGACGGAGGTGCAGTCACACGTGGGGTATGCATCCTTCAGGGTGCTGAATACTCCCCCTTCCTCAGCAACCGAAATACCCGCCCCTAATTTTTTTGTTCTTTTCGCAATGTTTTGATGCCAATGGATAGTGCTCGATGAGAAACGTTGAAAAATGGCGTTTTTTCAAATACCACTATTTTTGAGACCATTTTTTTACCTTTGAAAAATCTTGCACCATATTGGAATTTTGGTGCTGCCTACGTGCGTGTGCAACCCCCTTCTACACGGCCTGCAGAAAATACATACTTTGATTTTTAGCGTTGCTTGTCGGAATTCTAAAAATTGTGTACTATTCTACGAAATCCTCTGTGATCGATTTTCCGCTGAAATCCAACTGAAATTTACGTTTTCAACGACAAAATGTGTAAAATCGCATTTATCGTTCTGCTCTTGCTTCGTTCAAATCGATGGTCAAATTCATACATACGGGTTGTATGCATCCATCTTCTTGGGGGGGGTTAAGTTGACCCCCAGAATGGCTACTGACTCTCGCAGATTGACTGAGACCCCATAATTATCGATTTTTTCGTGAAAATCGTAAATAGAGTGTTTCTAATCGTTCTTAACTCATTGTTGGTTTAAATGGATATTTTCGGCGCTCCGCACGTATACACACTTTTAGGCTACATTCTGTTCAATTTTCTACATTTTAATGTTTTTCTATTCTAAACAAAGAAGGAGCATTGTGTAAAAAGTAAGAAGATTGAAATTTAAAAAAATTAAAGAGAAACACGTTTTGACGTTGTCCCATCGTTTTTTGGCCCAAAAAATCAATTTAAGAAATTTTCAAGATAACCAAACTCCCCGAAATTTCCAGGCTGTCTTTGTGCAGTGGGAAGACGAATTTTTATCCGAAGAACTAAAAAATCGGAATATCTGATTCAAAATATTCTAAAAAACGCTCAAACGAGCATATTTAATCGAGTTTTTTGAAACGGGAAATCCCAGAAGATTTTTTGCGGGTTCAGCTGGGCAGCCACCTGGGAAGATGGTCGAAATTTGCCAAGCCCTCCCTCAAGAGCACGTATGGTCCAATTCCAATAAAGAATCAGTAAAGCCAGTGATTGGGTCATATTAGTTATTAGATAAAAATAGATTGGAAGTCATTTCAAAATTTGGATTTTAAAAATTCATCTACAATTGATGTAGAATATCAACGAATATCGAAAATTTTGAAGCAGATGATTTTCGATGAATTTTTTAATTAATTTATTCCTTAATTTTCCGTTCAAAGGCACCCTAAGTGGAAACGAACTGTATAGCTGCAAAATGAACGTGAATGCAGTGAAACGTGTTTTCCACATTTCGTCAAATGTGATAAATAAATGAATAAATTATTAATTAGATAAATAAATTAATTAAGAAATAGATAAATGAATAAATAAATACGTTTCGATATAATTATACCAATATGTAAAAAAGGAATAAATAAAAAAATGAAAAAATAAATAAATTACAAACAGGCAAATGAATAAATAAATATTTTGAGAAATAATTAAAGAAATATGTAAAAAATAAATAAATGAATAAGTTAGTTAGTTGATAAATTAAAAAAATAAATAAATAAATAATGAATAATTAAAGAAATAAAAAACGAGCAAATAGATAATTACATTACTAAACGGATAGCAGATATTTTAAAAATAAATGAAGAAATAAATAATCAATTGATTAACAAAGTGAATAAATGTAATTAGCGTAGCAATGATAAGATTTTTCATCTACCGGCCTGCGTCTGATTAATTTTCTAGTTTAATCGAATTGAAAAAGATTGATCAAAAGTAATCCTGAGGATTATTAATTAAGTCACTCATTTTTTGATATAAATTTTTGCATTTATTATGTACTGACTTATCGATTTATTTGATTACGATCAGATATGCAGTCCGTTAATGCTTCGATCCAATACTAACGATTAATCGGCGTACTTAATCGGTTAATACTTAATTTAATATTTAATTAATATATACTTAATTAATTTAATACTTAATTAATCGGCTCATTTTCGTTAAATCTTATTACTGCATTAGTTTTTTACAGCTTAAATTGCTTCTTCAATTGAGCCATCGTAGCAGCTGATTGCTTTAAACTCTTCTTATTAAATGCTTAATGTGCTGTGCTTATTAAGCGGCGCATCTAACAAACTGCCCTAACAACGTAAATCGTAAAATATTGTGCTACAGTAATAAGCCGCAAAGCTTTAGGAAGCAAATAATATTATAAAATAATATCATTTTCTTAGTTGGAACAACGCATGAATAGATCTAGAAAGAAAGCGTCAACAATCTATTGGCATTGGTTTAATCGATTAGAAATGCCTACATATCTAAAAGAAACTGAAAATGCTATACATTTTCATTGCGAAGCAGTGGTCCAAAAAGTCCAACGTTTTGGAAGACGTGGAACGACCATAAAGACGCTCATGTTAGCAGCGGTAAACCAGACCTTTTCAATTAATTAATTTATCTATTCATATTATTTATCCATATTATTTATTTATCTATTTATTCATTTTATCTATTTATTTATTTATTTATTTATTTATTTATTTATTTATTTATTTATTTATTTATTAATTTATTTATTCATTCATTCATTTATTGATTTATTGATTTATTTATTTATTTGTTTATTTATTATTTATCTACTTATTTATTTATTTTTATTAATAAATTTTTTATTATATACATTGGTTCATGTATTTTTTAGTGCATCTAATATTGACGTATTTATCGCTGTTTTTATTAATTTGTTGATTATTATTTATTTTACATTGAGATAATATCTTGAAAATTGTTCAAGTAATTCACAAAACCGCCATACTTCTTATTTTCTTCATAATTCAGCCCTTGTGTCTTATAATATATTTGATTAATGCAACAATCCATCGGCGTTCTCAGACTAGTATTTAATTTAGTTTTTCATCCAAAAATAATTCCGAATAAAAAAATTGACAAAAATCGGAAAAAGTTATTTAAGCATTTCATCTTTAACGAGAAATCGGTAAAAAACGCCGATTGGCTTATAAAATGCGTATCTACGTAACATTTCCTGGAAAAAGGCAGATTTTAAGCGAAGATTTGCATGCAGAATGAGTAATGAAAAAAACCCCGAATCCTGAAATTCGGAATATTATTTTTTGACTTCTGTATCCTTTCTTAGATACTATTCAATAAATTTCTCTCGAATGTCGGAATTAGCTTTCCCATCTGATCAGAATTTTACTGCACATCATGTCTTTCAATTGAATTGAATATTTAAATAATTGCTATGTATTTTCACGTTATGCTGCCAATAACATCTTGACAAGCAGCGGGTGAATGCTCATACGATTCTTAAAATCTTATTCTTTTTCTTGTTGATGCTTACATTATTGCATAATTTCATAAGCAAATGCTACTGCTTGCAAGCAATCATGTAAAGCAATTTTATGAGATCTTATAAGTAAAAAAGCCATCTTTTAAGAAAATTAGCCGTTTGTTGCTTAAAGGCATGAATAAGCAAACTTATAGGTCGTTGTACGCATTATTGCAAGATGGCTTATTTTACCTATCTACTTCCTGCTCGTAAGCACTGACAAGCACATATGCACTCTGCACGCTGAAGAGGGAGGCGTCCCTATGATTAAGCATGGCCGATTTTGGGACATAGCCAATAACATGTGCGAAAACATGTGGTGATATAAGATAGGAGATATCCTCCGCTATAACATATGGACGATATAAGATATCGCGTGATATATGATATCCTTTGCTACAACAAACAAAAAATTTTTAAAACATCAAAAATATGGTTTGACCAAAAAAATTTTCTTAAACATCCCAGAACATCAAAAATATGGGTTTGACCAGAAAAATTCCCAGAACATCCCTAAAGATTAAAAATATGATTTAGACTAAAGAATTTCAAAACCATTCTTTACGTTAAAAATACGGATTTGATCAAAAAAATGCACATGGGTGAAGCGGGGGGGCGTCCCTATGCTTAAGCATTGCAATTTCGGGATATAGCCTATTGTTTTGCCAAACTTTGATAATCGGAATAATTTCAGTTTACACTATTTTCGGATTACGATACTTTTCCTGCTGCATGCGTTATAACATTGGATCGGACCCAATATATAAGATATCACGCGATATATGACACCCTTTGCTACAACAATAAAAAATCTTTAAAACATCAAAAATATGGGTCGACCAAAAAAAAATTTCCAAAGGGTTTAACCAAAAAAATTTCCGGAAGATCCCGAAACATCAAAAATATTATTTTGACTAAAGAATTTTAAAAACCATTCTATAACGTCAAAAATACGGATTTGATCAAAAAATGCACAGGAGTGAAGCGAGAGGCGTCCCTATGCTTTTCGGGATATATCCGATTTTATGTCAAACTTCGAAAATCGGAATAAATTCACTTTAAACCATTTTCAGGTTACAGTACTATTCCTCCTGCGTGCGTTATAACATAGGATCGGAAGCAATATAGCCTACATAATGCAACAATATTGGCAATACTATAGGGTCCAATGATGTGATATAAGATACCCTGTCTGTGCCATAACATGCAGTGATATAAGATAGGAGATAACCTCTGCTATAACATCTAAGTGATATAAGATATCACGTGATGTATGACACCCTTTGCTACAACAAACAAAAAATTTCTAAAACATCAAAAATATGGTTTGACCAAAGAAATTTTCCAAAACATCCCGAAACATTAAAAAAATAGGTTTGACCGAAAAAATTTCCAGAACATCTTAAAACAGCAAAAATATGATTTTGGCTAAAGAATTCTCAAAACCATTCTGTAACGTCAAAAATACTGATTTGATCAAAAAAATGTACAGGGGTGAAGTAATTTGGCAAAAAATCGGATATAGCCGATTTTTTGCCAAATTCCGAAACTTGGAATAAATTCAGTTTACACTATTCTCGGGTTACGGTACTTTTGCTGCTTTGTGCGTTATAAGTTAGGATCGGACGTAATATAGTCTACATGATGCTAGAAGCTGGGCAATGCTATAAGGTACAAACCCTGTCTGTGCTATAACATGCAGTGATATAAGATAGGAGATACCCTCTGCTATAATATATGAGTGATATAAGATATCATGTGATATATGACACCCTTTGCTACAACAAAGAAAAAATTTTTAAAACATCAAAAATATGATTTAAGCTAAAGAATTTTTAAAACCATTATGTAATGTCAACAGTATGGATTTGATAAAACAATGGTTTACAAAACCTATTTTAAAAAATCCAAAAAATGAAATATGGTTTTTACCAACAATTTTTTAGAAATATCCCAATAACATCAAGAGTCCCGAAAAATAAAAAATACAAGAGACATCTCAATTCCATATAGCTTTCAGGCCTAAGGTTAGCCCAGGCAATGCCGGGCAGCTCAGCTAGTACCATAATAATTGTCAAATAGTGCTAATTCGCAGGCATGATTGGGGCAACTTGCACAAAAATGCGTATTTATTTGGTGGTCGTGCTTTGCGCACTGTAACTAGAACCGACTACCAAAACGTCTTGATAAGCACTTGCACGTATTTGTAAGCACATGCAAGTATGTGCTTATAAGATGTCTGCATACTGTTAAAAAGTCAGTTTGAATATCGTAAAACTGCTTTTAGACAAGCAAAAGATAAGTTGTTGCAAGCAAAAGGAAACATAAGCATGCTTATAAGATAATTGTATGAATAAGCACGGAAAATTCTTGTAAGATTCTGATAAGCAAGAGGACAATGCTTGCAAACATTCCGAAATAATTCAAAATTTCTTGTAAGTTTGATTGTAAGAATTACAATTTCCTATAAGTTGGTAAGTAAGCACATGACAATCAAAAGGTGCAGCACTTGCAAGAAGACTAACAAGCATTTCTATAGGATTTTTTCGTACGCATTGCACCCTGAAATAACGTGGATTTGCAAAAATAAGAATTTAAATGTCGGCCCTGGCGTTAATGCACCGTCTTTCTAGAACCCAAAGACAGTCATTTTAACAAAGATTTTTTGGACTGATTTCGTATAATTCTCGAAAGCGAAACTTTTGACCCATACTTGACGTATAAAATTTAGGAGCGCTTCAAACGGAATTTTGGCTTTGCCAGTACATGATCGTTTTCACACATGGACGTAATGCGAGAGGGGTAAGGGGGTTGTACCCACTAGAAGTTAAAAAATCCTCTGCAGACTACTGTACATCCCAGAATTCTAATATGTTTTGGCGATTCAGACCCTCCAGAATTTTCTTCGAGCCCATGTAGATATCCTGGGATTTAAGGCGACCTTTTAGCGTGTGCTTCAGTAAGCATTCTTCACTTTAGCTACCCGACATTGCCTAATTTTCGTTAATATTTTGTAAAAATTAAAGAAAACAATTTCAATTTTTGAGATACGGCAAACAATGGAGTTTTGCTATATATTTAGGACGCAAAAGGGGCAAAATGACAACCTAAAATGGGTGAAGAACAGTGATTTTTCCGAAAATGCTTTACAGTGGTCAGAAGCAGCAAATTAACCATCCATTTAGCATCATGTTTTTGCAGTCTAAGGAAATGTTATTTTTTATGCTCTATCTAAATATGTGTTACTTTTCATGAAAATTATTTTTGCAAGAGATGTAAGTAAAAAGCTATTACAATGCATACGAATAGGCACCTGGTGGACATGGACATTCATTCAAAAGCAAGAGAAAATGGATTTTTGTTGTGTTAAACACAACCGGGGGATGCATTTTAAAAGCTGAGAAGGAATAAAGTACTAAATTTTTCATTAGAACCTCATATTCCCCTTTTGAGTTTTTGTGTGATATCACTGTAAATAGGCCGGAAAAGCGCTGATTTCTTACTAAAATACTTGTCATCAAGCTAAACTATTAAAAACGATGTAACCGGAGTAAAACAACGAGACTAGACAAAATTCTTGACACGGGAATAGTAGTGATAGTGATAAAGGGGTGGGGCGAAAGCCCTTCACGCAGGCTAAGAAGCCCATTGTGTACCCCACGGAAACTTTTGAGAGCTAGTCGCACAAACGTTTTGAGGCTTTAATAAACCCCAAAAGTTGAGCAACAGGTTCCGTAAAACTGCAAGCGAGGGTTCAATATGTGGAGCATGGAAGAACCTAGCTCTCAACCTATCAAACCCAGGGCAGTGACAAAGGAAATGGATAGAATCCTCTTCTGTGAGCAGACATTTAGCGCATTTGGGGTTGTCAGAAACCCCAATAGTACATAGGTGTCTGTTGAGGGGACAGTGTCCAGTTAAGAGACCTATTACTGTCTTAAGCAGCTTACGACCTAAGCTGATCAAGGAGCTGGCTATTTTTCTTGCATGGCCTCTCCATAAAGGATCTGGCCTGACGACAAGTCTTTTGCTCACTCCAATATTGAACATGTTGTTCCCTGACCCAGCTGTTGATGTCAGCCTTAGCAGCAGCTCTGGAGACAGCAACTACCGGTTCTGGGCCAACATGTTTGCATTGCACGAGTCCCATTTTTGCAGCATGATCCGCAAAATTCATTGCCCTCAATGCCGCAGTGACCTGGGACCCATAATAATTTGACATTGTTATACTGCGAGAGTTCTTGCAAAGCAAGAACACACTCGAGAACTAACTTGGAAGACACTTTTGGAGATAGAAGTGACTTCAGAGCAGATTGACTGTCAGAGCAAATAAAGATGGAACCTCATTTCTGAGGGCCATCAATTCTCTGCTACGGCAGCATTGCAAAACAGCAAGTATTTCTGCCTGAAAGACAGTACACATACTGCACTAAGGTAAAATACCGCATCTGTTTTAAGTTCTGGAAATAGATGCCCGCGCCTGAGAGTATTCACAAAGCGTGATCCATCAGTGTAGCAGACAATTCCAGGAGGCGAGAATATCCAATCTCCAGATTTTCCCAGTCATCCCTAGATGGGAAATCATTGAATGGTATAAAGTCTACCAAAAATAGAGATTTCGGTACAATGAAGTCACTTGGCATTTTGAGCACTGGCCTAATGGCCTTAGCCCAAACAGCATTGTGACCTACAACCTTGCCTTTTGCATTCCAACTGCCAGCTATGTTTAGTCGATATGCCGCTGCCCTTGCACAACCCTCCACAAAGATATGCAGGGGAGGCAGGTCCAGCAAGACTTCCATGGCTGCCAGTCGGTGTGGTGCACATGGCACTACAAATGCTGAGGCAAAGCCATTCTGCAAAATTATTAAGCTGACATTTCACAGTAGACAAGTGTGCACGAGGCCACCAGATTAGTGCAGCATAGGTGATCATGGGGTCTAATCACACACACGAAAAGCCATCGCACATGACTCGTGGTGATGGAGCCCAGGATTTCCCTACAGCTCTACAGACATTGCCAGAATGCATTAACAGCCTTCTGACATTTGACCTCTACATGATTAAAGTTTCCAGTTTAATTTTTGGTCCAAAGTAAGTCCCAAAATTTGACACGGTTTGCACGTTGTAGTGGCATACCATAGAAAATTGGTGGTTTAAAACCCATCAAGTTTCCGTTTATGAGTGAATAGCACCATTTCGGTTTTCTGTGGGTTCACAGATGAGACCATTATGGTGACACCACTGTTCCACCTTGGCTAAACCACTTTCCATAAGTGAGGAAATGGTGTCAAGGAACCTTCCAGTAACAAGGATTGCCAAATCATCAGCATATCCTTGACTGTAGAGGCCAGAACTTTTGCAAATTCTGCAAAAGTTCAGTCCTACCACAAGGCACCACAGCAAAGGAGATAGTACACCTCCTTGTGGACGGCCTTTTGTGGTAGTAAAGATCATGCTGTCTCCATAAAAGTCAGTCATGATATGGCGAAATCTTAGCATAGCATCAATCCATTTAACAATGGTCACCGCTTTTATTAAATTATTAATTTGCATCTAATAAGACCGAATTAGAAATTTTTGAGGGTTTTTTATAGTTTTTTATAATAATAGCTTTTTTTATTTCACTTTTTAACCAAATTGCACACAAAATAACAATAACTGAGTTCACAGGGACATGAGAAGTGTATTGGCTGTAAAAACAAAAGAACCATACGCGAGGATTAACGTTCTTTCGCTTTAATTTCACGAATACCGCAGCGCTCTGCATAAGATTTTCCGCAAAATCAAAAAAATCATTGATTTTTCTACGAGCGAAATTGCCGAAAAATGTTGAAACTAGTTGGAAAAACGATTTTAAATAAAAGCAAACAACGCAAAACGTGTAAAACGCTATTTAGCGCGCGAAGGCCAAGCTTTCGGACATATTTCCGTCAGTTTTGGGAAAGTTGGGGTACCTCCCCCTTAGGAAAATCCAACATTCGCCGCTGCATCGAGTCTATAAAAAAACCCTGATTTAGTACGATTTGCATTACACAAAAATCCCGAATCCGATGTTTAAGATTGTAACATCTTAATCATTGGATGTTTAATGTTGTGTGCTTTAATGCGTCACCATAATCTGCATGAGTATCGAAAAAAATTGCACGTTATCTTATTTTTCGACTTAAATTTCACGTAAAATAAAACTTTTTAACGCGAAAATCCAGGCTCTAGTTATTACACAGTTTCCGGTGGTCAATTTATCCCGTTTTCAGGAGAAATTTTTCAATTTTCATCCAGTTTTGGCCTTTGTTTTGCTTCATTTTCCCAAAAAATGCCCCATTTTTCCATACCAGGGGTGTCACTGCTATCGTTAAATATCCAATTTTAACACGCGATAGCCGATTAAAAAATTTTTCTGTAATTCAAAAGATCACAGCATGTTTATGTCGAGAAGCGTAAGTCTGCCGCATGATAAGTTTTTTTGCTTTTTATCTACTATGAGAAACATCTTTTCTATTTCCTTTATTTGTAATCCTTCACCAGATATAACTCGTGATTAAATAACAATAATAGTAATATTAATATTGAAAATGAGCCTTTTCGGTTCTAAAACAACTCTAGTATTTTCTTTTTTAAATTGCGTTGCCTTTGTTCAGTCGTCAGTTGAATCTTATAAAGTGGATAGACAACGTTTCACCATGAGAAAGCTTTCAATTGAGGAGAAAAAGTGTAAAAATTGTTTGAAAAACTTTACCTCGAAATTTAATTTATACTATGTAAAACTTTCAAGATTATAAACAAGTTGTTATTTCACTATTTACAAAATTTTTTATTAAGTCAGGGTTTATCTATTTTAAAAAATCCTAAAAATATGAACCTCCAAAAAGATTCTTTTATTAAATCATGTCCATTCTTTACAATTTCGAATTAAATTCACTTAGCTTCAATTTTTTCAAATATAGCTTTTTTTGAATATTTTAAGACCATTTTGACCTTTGAATTACCCCCAGAATTTATGTTGCTGTCCACCTTTTGTCGAAAGTAATGAAAAGGAATAATGAATGTTTATTCGAAACGATCCAAGTATTGATTGGTCTTCAGTAAGGTCAAGACACTTAGAAGCTTATTTCCGTCTAGCGGATTTCGCAAGGGTCTGCGGAATTGTGAAGAGCAAGACTTTCAGTGAGGAAGTAACACAGGATTCTTTAGAGCAACGGCTTTTGCATAAAAAAATACGACAGCAAAAACTAAGAAACATAACAAAGGATTAGGACAGAAAGTTTCTGGCTATAAATCTGAAAGTTATTAGTTCCTTTTATTTGATATTATTTATTATTATAGGTCAAAAAGGTTAAATATGAAAAACACGCCTGATTTTGTTAATTCGACAAAGATATTCCTCAATGTACATACAAGGACATTTCGATTATTGTTTAAAGGCTTCTGGGAAGACGAAAATTGCAAAAGTCTGATTTTCTTAAAAATTTTCGGCGTTTCGCGCTGAAATGAGTAATTGTACCTTCTATATGTCTTTATAATGGCAGAATTTGTTATTCAGGAAGGAAAAGTCTAATTTTCGGCGCTTCGCGCCTTATCTAAATCCAATTTTTAATATTTTTTCGTCAGAAGCTTTAAAAATTGGCTGAAATACACTACCAAAAGATCTATAAACTCCATTTTCCATACAGAAAGCGCTGCCGTATCATAGTACCAAGGAATAGGCATGCCCAAAATGTGTAAAAATCTTCAGGGACAATCTTTCTACTTGTACAAGGGACCCTTGTACATAAAGACACTGATGAGCAAAACCAGACTTCGAAAGACGAACAGAAAAGTGGAAAAATTAAAAATTAGTTAGATTGATTAGATAAATGAACATTTTAATACAGAAATAAGCAAACAATTAGTACAGTTCACTTGACTAGCATTGAAAGATAAATTTAAGGCAATGTAAAAACCAGTGCGTGAATTTGATGCGGGTTTTAATTCTGTATTTTTCGGCTAGAATTTGTCAATCTTTTAGATTTTCTAGTTAATCTTAAAATCGTCAGCGTCTTAGCTGTTACCAGTTGAGCAGCTGGCCTCCTGATTTGGGGGACACAAATTTTGAAGTTGGATTCCTCAAAAACTATTTATGGATAAGCAAAAATAATGGTGTTTTTTAGCTTTTCGCAAGCGATATCCACACATTGGAGAAAATAAAAATTTCAAAAAGAATCAAGATGATTTAAGTTACATTAAACAATTTATTTGTATAATATAAATATGTAAATAAAGGCGTAAAGCGCCTAAAAATTACGGACTTTTTTATTTTAAACGTGTGAGGGTTTTAAGCCCCCTCTTCAAGGAGAATTGTACCCCGCGAAAAATTTTATGGCCGCTCTCCCAAAATTAGTGCTTTTTCTAAACTTTTTCTAAATTATTTTCTGAAAATTTGTAGAAAAGATGTTTTTAAGCGTTTTTAGCGATCTGTTTGCTCAAAAGTGTCAAATTTTTGGCGCTTCGCGCCATTATATTCATGTTTGGACTATACTTCGTTCAATTTGTTCCGACTTTTTTTTGTAAAATCTTTTAAATTTTTATGCAAAGATAGAACATCGTCAGAAACATTTGAAAACGATGTTTTTGAAGCGTACGTTCCATTTTTGGACAAAAAAAGGCACTTTATAATTTCACCCCCCCGTTCCCAAGAATTCCCATGCTGTGCATGTGGCTGTGTGTACCTCTAATTTTGTACAAAAATCCTTTCTTTACACTTCTCATTGCTCATTGATTAGTATTAACAGTGAATACAAATACATGGCTTAATTACTAGTAAAATACTGCGATTATGAATAAATTTAAAGTTTTTATTTATTTGCATTGAAATTTCTGTGTATAAATTCATATTCGATTATTTATTGTTAAATAAAAGTCTTATCTATTTATAAAAATAAAATATTTGTTATTAACATTCTGTTTTCAAATAACATGATCGAGCTTCAAACTCTTCATTAGCGTCACGGTTAGTTTAATATTTGAAAAAGTTGCAATTTTTAATAATATAGGAGCAGGATGTTTAATTTTATTTTCAGACGATTTTTAGTCGCTGTTAACATTTTACGTTAGGAGCGACTAGAAAAAGAGCTTACTCTTCAGTTCCTTTTTTATTGCTTTTTGCCAAATTGTCCATTAAAAATGAAATCTTTAGTAAATTGAATTATTTTGCGATATTTGTGTAAAATGGCTACTTAATCAAAATATATTCGATAAAGTTTTTCGACTTTAAACTTAAAATTTTTGCCTTCTTGTTCACGAATATTTATCGTACTTATCGAGCATTAAGAGGTTTGGCTCTTAGTTTAACCGATTGCAATTTTTAAATTTGAATCAATTTTTTCTTTTCTGTCTGTTATTTTATTTTTTTGTTATTTTATTCTTTCTGAAGGATATATGTTATGGCAGCACATGCGCCAAGTTATTACTCCTTTGGGTACGAGTCGGGCGGCTCTATTTCGGAAATTAGGAAACAAAACAAAATTCAATAAACGAATGTCTTGAATGAATCTCGGCTATTTACTAAATTATTGTGCAATATTTCCGCTTAATAATTAGCTTGTGATTCGTTTTCCGAAATTAAACGGCTTAAATGTTTGACAGTAAGCTGAGGATTACATTTTTCGGCTATCAAAGTTCCCGTGATCTAAAATCTGGAACGGGCAAAGGGTCTAGTAGATCAAAAGTAGGAAAAAACCTTCAAAAATATTATTCGAATGGAGGGGGAGGGGCGTCTGCGGGAGTGTTTCGGTTTTGTGGTGAAAAGCTTTATTTTCTTCAACTAGGATAAAAATTTTATCAAAAATTTTCAGATTAATGTTTTGATATCCTGTAAACTTTCGATTTTTCGGTATTGCGTCAATTTTTTTGTAATTTTAAAATACTTGTTTATCCGTCAAAATTTTAAAAGCTGATGGATGCGCTCTCTCAACTAGCCTACTTTGATTAGATTTAATTGATGCATATTTAAAAATTGCTCTAAAAACATTTGATAGAAGGCACAGTCATGCAAGCGAGCTTTGTGATATTTAAAAATCTTAAAATATATTCCGACATCGAGCACAGGATTGTGAGAATGTTTTATGTTAGTTTAATACGAATAAAAAGAAGCATTAAATTCCTGGTATGGTTAACGCGTTTCATTTTTTGAACGGTCGGGTGTTGTTTTGATAATTCTGAGAAACTTGAATAAATCAAATGCGGCTTCTTACCAAAAGCTCATTAACATTAAAAAAATTAAATCACTTCCTTTCGGACTCAAAAATAAGAAAAAAGAGGCTTTTCCATTTCCCTTAGGTTCTCAACAGCATGGGATGGGAAAACCAAGAATGTGTTATAATTTTGACCCGTATCGAGATATTTGACTTAAAAGTTGTAGGCACTCTGACTTAAGTACTGTTCCATGGTTTATGTTTTTGGCCTGTCAACCATAGGTGAGCGGCACCAAAATTCTGAGAGGAGATGCGGTATTTCTCAAATGTCAAAAAATGGCCTTAAAAACTAATATTTTATGGCATAAGCACCATTTTCCGACGTTTCACGCATCGAGTACTATCCATTAGCATCAAAAATTGCTGAACAAGAACAAAAAATTCCAAAAATTAAATTCTAGGGGTATTCAGCCTACGACGGGTGCATACCGCAGCCCCTCATGCGCACTTGTGCTTCCATCACATATATACTGTCAGATCCGTGTGTAGGGCTTTTATATCAAAGGATAAATTTTTCAATCAAATATCACTGATTTTCGGTAGTCAAAATTGTGGCATTTTTCTAGCTTTTTCAATGAAGAATAGAACATATGAAATTTCCGAAAAACTTTCTGTAAATCCACTTCAAGCATTTACAAAACTGTTGTTATCACCATGACTGATTCCTCGAGGAAAATCTTGTGCAAAATGGAAACAAATTAAGTTTTATGGGTATGATGAGCTTGCAGTGAAAAAATCAGCGTTTGTTTTTATAATGGCTACAGAATTATTTTGAGAAGTTAAATGGCCCAACACGCCATCCGTTTTAAAGAGATGAAACACATCAGCCAGATTGTGGTGTACTTCTTGTTCTTAATGCATGAGAGAAACATTATCGCAATCGGCGGGAATAACGCCTAATATATTTAAAATATTACAAAATGTAATTTTCTCAATGCAACTATTAAATATTTTTACTTATTGCTTGATTCTAAACTGTCGTGCCTATGGTACGCTAGTAAATGTCATATTTTTCTAGTTTTACATACACTAATCGAATTATTTTCGACGATATTCAAATTTTTATTAGTTTATTCTTACGACGGAGGTGCATTCACACGTGGGGTATGCATCCTTCAGATTGCTGAATACTCCTTCCTCAGCAACGAAATACCACACCTAATTTTTTGTTCTTTTCGCAATGTTTTTTGATGCAATGGATAGTGCTCGATGAGAAACGTTGAAAAATGGCGTTTTTATACACTATTTTTGAGACCATTTTTTTACCTTTGAAAAATCTTGCACCATATTGGAATTTTGGTGCTGCCTACGTCACGAGTGCAACCCCTTCTACACGCCTGCAGAAAATACATACTTTGATTTTTAGCGTTGCTTGTCGGAATTCTAAAAATTGTGTACTATTCTACGAAATCATCTGTGATCGATTTTCCGCTGAAATCCAACTGAAATTTACGTTCCACTACACAAACAAATTAGACTTTACATATGCATTGTTCATTCTCTTTAGCTAAATACAGCTCGTTGTAAGTAAAAGGCGGAGCTTGCTCGCCCAAACAGCGTTAGTTAGGTACATAACTCAGTGTTCATTCTAGCTCGCTTGGTGTAAGCCGTTTATTGCTACAGTTTGTATAGCGTTGCTACTAAACATGTTTGGTCACGCTAATCGCGTTTCGTCGCAGTTGTAATTAACTGGCAAAACCTTCGAAATCTTAATGACTCATGGGATAAAAGCGTTATCTATTGTTTCTTGCGATGACTCGAAATCTATAGAAACGGACTAATTAGCCTCGACTGCTTCGAGTAAGTCTGCAGTCAGAACTCTCAAAACAAACGGGGCGGTTCTGAGCAAGTCATCGTTTGAGTCCCGTTGGCTCACACCGTTTTTCGATCTCCTATGACGGAAATTCGAACAGAAAACGTAATTCGAGCAGCTCTTCTCGTAGCTCCGATCTGACGCCTTTGAGAGCCTATGCTCCATCGGCTTATCGTTCTACCGCAGTAGTTCCCGAGTTTTGCGATGAACCGGCGATATAAAGGCAGAAGCTCATTTGTTTCCATCTACAAAGTTCATTGTCACGCGTGAATTCGCTGACTGTTTTGAAGATTCGAAAAATCGGTTCGAGCGATACAACAGAATTCCGATTCCTGACTGCCAGAGCACAGTGGCACCAGCCGTTGATGACGAGATTCGCTTAGTGCTCGAGAGCCAGCATAAATGGCCGGCTCGCAAAGATGAACGGCTGCGATCGTTCAATCAGGGAATTTTAGAGGGTATGTATCGTCTGGCCTCGTTACTCACCAGATCGAGAAAAACGATTGTGCCTTAGAGTACGTCGAAAAAACTGTTCGACACAGCTTACGCCATCTGTCCTCCCTTATTAAGGACACTGTATCGGAACGTCGATTTGAGATCTTACGTTTGCTAGGCGTTGGGAGTAACAGCTCGGATCGAGCCCGCTTGGGGCTTATGTTTCGAGTCCGAAAAATACCGTGTCTTTTGTCCCAGTTTTTTACGACGAACCATCGACCAAGCAGCAGAAACTTCTGCTCCAGCCATCTACGAAGCTTATCGTATCTCGAGAATTATCTGGTTCGTTTTGAAGATCGTAAAACTCGGAATGATCGTTATAGCAAAATTCCTATTCCGGACTGTTCGGGTGCTAGCTATCGCACCGGCCATTGATGACGAAATTCGTCTCCTCCTTGAGAGCCAAAATAAATGGCCAGCCCGTAAAGACGATCGTCTTAAGCTTTTAAATCAAGCTATCTTAGAGGCCATGTATCCTTTGACATCTCTTAACGAAATCGAGAAGAATGCTAGTACGTTAGATTACACCGAGAAAGCTGTTCGTCACGGTTTGCGGCATCTGTCCTTTGTTATTCAGGATTTAGTCGCTGAACGTCGTTTCGAAATTCTACGTTTACTGGGTCTGAAGAACAATATTTTACCCGAAATTTATTCGATTCACGTGCCGTATGACGAAACGGTTTTTCGATCTTCCGATATTAATTCGAAGTTGACGCCTCCGCCGCTTTTCGGCGAGATTTTGTGCGGCAGGTTGAAAGACAGACGTCGAAAGGACAAGTCATTGGCTCAGGCTGTCGAAAATCTGTCGAAGCCACATTCTTACCGAGCCACTTCGTTGTCACGCGATATTTTCAGACGAAAACCGTCGACTGATCATGACACCTTCAGGTACGCAGATGAATTTATAGTATTTGTGTCTGTCCTTGTTGACCCTGGTCAGATGGGAGGCCGCATTGCCCTATTCAAAGAAAATTGGGCCAAATTAACTTCCATAAATGGATCTTGAATAGCGTTTCAGGCTATAAGATCGAGTTTGATGATTTTTTGCCTCACCAGCCTTTTTGCCCGAAGCCTATTAATTTTTCGGGGTCGGAAATAATTGCGATTCAAAAAGAAATTAACATCTTGCTCGAAAAGAAGGCCATCGTGTCTGTTCCCAGTCTTGAAAAGGGAACCTGGATATCAACAATTTTTTTCGTCCCGAAGAAAACCGGGGATCTTAGATCGGTCATAAATCTGAAGCCATTAAACCAGTTTGTTACATACGAACATTTTAAAAATGGAAACGATTACTGTGATAAAAGATATTTTAAGAAAAAACGATTTTATGGCTAAAATCGATCTTAAAGATGCTTATTTTTCGGTCCCTATTGCTAAGGAACATAGAAAATACCTGTTTTGAATGGGAAGGAAAATTTTATTGTTTTACGTGTTTGCCATTCGGCCTATCTTCCGCCCCTCGCGTTTTTACGAAATTGTTAAAGCCATTTATTTCTACAGTAAGACAGCTAGGTCTACGTCTTATTATTTATTTGGACGATATATTGCTATTCAATCAAACACGAGATGGCCTTTGTCAGATGTTAGTCTAATTTGCTTTATGCTGACTCATCTCGGCTTTGTGGTTAACAAAGAAAAATCGGTCACACAGCCGACGAAAAATATCACGTTTCTCGGTTTTTCTATAGACTCCGTTGGCATGCAGTTCTGCATACCCGATCAGAAAGTTCAGAAAATTATTAACATGTGTAATTTATTCCTAAAAGCGAATTTCGTCTTTTCACGAGATCTCGCTATGCTTTTGGGACTTTTTACATCAGTGAGTCAAGCTATTATTCAGGCTCATTTGTTCAGTCGCCATCTCCAAAAGTGTTTGATTGAAAGCCTACATCGAAGCGGGTCTTATAATGCGGCTTGCGTGCTTTCAGAGGGAGCCAAAACTGAATTAAGTGCTTGGGGCAAAACAACTTATTCATTGGAATGGGCGAGACATTGTCCCATCAGACAGCACGCTTACTACTTTTTCCGACGCATCTAATACGGGCTGGGGCGCATACTCTAATAGAGAATCGGTATTCTGTCGTTTGGAAAGCAGACGAAACTACGTTGCATATAAATTGTAAAGAAATGCTTGCAACCTTTTTCGCACTAAAAATTTTTGCGAAAAATTGTTTTCGAACATCCGTTTCACTCATGTTGGATAATTCCTTTTCGGTTGCATATCTGTATAAAATGGGTGGGACGAAAAGTGCTTATCTCTGTGACCTTTCAGTACAAATCTGGAAATGGTGTCTCGATAAAGAAATAAATTTGCAAGCGCACCATTTAGCGTTTTGAAAATTTTCTAGCAGACAATGCTTCTCGTGCCCTTTTTTGACAGCTCTAACTGGAAACTTGACCCTCTAATTTTCGAAACATTACACCAGCCAACCCCATCCGCTCATAAGCAATGGCAGCCTAAGATTATCAGCCTGGAAAGTATCGGGCAAGCATGGTCGGCCCGAGGATTATCAAGGTCAGCTTTCGACCTTGATTTACAATCTTGGGCACCAGGTACCAAAAAGCACTCAATACGGCCATCAAAAAATGGCATAGCTGGTGTACTGAGCGGAAAATTAATCCGCTTCGCGCATCTACAGTAGATTAGGGTAACTTCCTTGCCGACCTCTATAATTTAGGGTATAAATATCGAATCATTTCAGGAACGCGAAGCGCTGGGTGTGCATTCCTTCGCGAATTTAACGAAACTTTCAATAGTTATCATATTTTACCACGCGTCATGGAAGGTATTTTTCGTGCTGACCCTCCTCTACCTCGCTATGCTGACACGTGGGACTTTGACATAATAATAAATATCTGAAAGAATTATATCTCGATGAAGCTGATTTTAGTCACGTAACAAACCGAAAATTACTATCGTTTAAAACCGTTATGTTGTTGGCCTTATGTAGCCCCCAAAGGTATTCCGGGTTTTCAAAATTGGATGTAAATTTTATGCGACTTTTCGATAATTATATTTCGTTTACGGCACCCGAAATGACTAAAACTCGTCATTTTGGTCCTCCGCTTGTGCTGCATGCAAGTCTTTCGTTTCTCAGAAAAAAGCGTCTGCCCGTATCATCATATACTTTTGTATTTATATATGACTAAAATTATTTGATCCACCAAAACAAACTTTTCTACCTTTCATCAAACCATATAACGGAATAAAACGACATCGTTTTCAAGATGGGTTCAAGAAACACTTAAACTAGCAGGAATTGATTGCGATGAATTTAAGGCCCACTCCGTTCGATCAGCTTCTTCTTCTTCAAAAGCCGCAAAAAGCGGGCTGAGTATTTCAGATATTTGGAAAAGTGCTAACTGGTCTCACACATCTACTTTTTTCAAATTTTACAATCGAAATATTGAAGATAATTCCAAAGATGCTAATGTCGTCCTCTCACAAAAAGTATGCAAACGCTTTGAACATGCATATGTAAAGTCTAATTTGTTTGTGTAGTGGAATATAAGATTTTGCTAAGCCATATTGGCTGACGTGAAATCTATATTCCACTAACAAACAAATTAGACTTTACATATGCCCACCCTCCCGTTACCCAAAATTTTATCACATTCTTTACAAGAAAGTCTCAAGGACGCGGCAGCAAATTCAACCAGACGCGAGGTCGTCGCAACAATCGCGGTTCTTTGGAAATACAACCTAACGAAGGCTAGAGGGACTTAAGACAAGTTGATCATGCTCAACTCTCACTCATCGACCGGGATCTGGTTTTTTCTTTTGCGCACTGTATATTACTTAGTCTCAGTATTTCGTTTTAGATCCCCTTTATGCGCTTATCTTGTAACACATTCGCAAGCGATAAATCAAATTCTTCTTATCACTTCTTCTTGCGCTTTTATTGAAGTTTACTCGCTTTCATGAACACTGAGTTATGTACCTAACTAACGCTGTTTGGGCGTGAGCAAGCTCCGCCTTTTACGCTTACAACGAGCTGTATTTAGCTAAAGAGAATGAACAATGCATATGTAAAGTCTAATTTGTTTGTTAGTGGAATATAGATTTCACGTCAGCCAATATGGCTTAGCAAAATCTTATATTTCCTTATAAACATGAATTCTCCGGTCGTTTTGTGGGGTGACTATAATCACGGAGCATATTTAAGCGAATTAACGTATAAGTATCATATGGCTAAGCATGTTGAACGAAAATCATTCTTAAAATCGCTCAAGTCTCAATCTATACCACCCGATTTTTTTCATATTGACAAGGCGAAGCTTAAATATTTGATAAATCAGACTCTATGTAATGGATACTGGTTCGATCAAACGTGTGGCAAGGAAAAACGATTATAATATGGACAATCTATGCACTAGTGAAAGACACCGGAGCCCGTTCCGGAACGAGTTACACACGTATGCAGTCATGTTTTTCTTTCTTTCATAAACAGTTCATTCGACTCGATATTATCAACGGTCATCATGATTTCTCTTCCGCTTAATGTTCAAGTAATGATTTTAACCCTTATTAGGCCTGTTTCCCAAATAGTCTGTATGGCCGTTTGTTCAGACTTATATCGACTGATTACATATAGTCGGTATATATTAAATTTATTGAGGTTGTCGAAATTAAGGGATATATTACGGACACAAAATTACGTTCCTTACTTCGACTAATCAACCCCGAATTCGTCAAACTCACCGGTAATTTTTATTGAGTAATGTTCTCTTAAAATTTTTTAAACCGACCCCAACTCATTAAAGGTTTCAAAAATCGGAACAACAACTATGTACGTACGACGAATAATAAAGCTTTTCCTGAAACGACAGGCCAGAGACAAATCGATTTGGACGAAAAAATTCGTTTTCCTAACGGTTTATTACCCTACGATATAAATAAATTTATATACAAGATTTCAATTGCACAATCGTACGTTGGAGTAGAATTTTGAATCCGCTCGAAATTCAGCTACGTAGCTTCGACGCATTCTTTGACGTTCGTAATCTTATCTCAAGTTTCGAAAATTTTACGCGTTTAAATGAGTTGACTATAAGTTTTTCGGAAGAGTTTAGACATTACTTTACGCGTAGGATGATTTTTTAGAATTCCCTAACACGTACATAACACAAAACTCCATTATTAATTTCTCTTCGCGCCAACTAGGGTTTTAAGATCGATTTAGATTTCAAGATTTTATTTTGCCGTATTACAACTGGGGAATTATTGTTGACACGACGGAAAAATGGCCCTTTTTGGGCATTTATTAATTGTATCGATCACGATGGTTTGAAATTACGTAACGTAATGGCGTAATTTTCCGAAATAAAACATTGACTGAAAATTTGGGTGTTCTTGCTGTGATTATATGGGTATATACGTCATATACTTATTTAATACGCGTAAAGGGAAGCGTGGGGGTACACCTTGTCAGTCATTTAAATAACATCATAAAAAATGCGATTTTTGTCGCTTTTGTCGATTTTAATTTATTTCCAACCTATTTTATGCAATTTATGGGCTTATTGCTCGTGCAATATACCCGAAAAATCTCTACTATGTGAAATTACTCCTGATTGTTATACGTTTGACGATGGCGGCCAAGTAAAAAGTTTTCCGATTCCTGAAAATGTTAAAATACTGCAAAAACGTCGTTTTTAGATGATCAACGATATCTTTACAAACCTGGTTTACACACCCACCACCCCGGTGCAACAGTTCGGATCCCATGCTTTCATCTCGAACATCTTTTTTTACCAGCCTAGTAACACTACAATCAACCTGCTGTGGCCTCAACACTGCGATCCCAACAACCTACATACAAAAAAGTAAGAAAAAAATGATTCGGTGCTTATTGAAAAATTGATAAACATTTTGATTTAAGTTCCACAACTACCCAATTTTCCACCCAGTTTTCAACAAGCAATGCTCCATCATCAACAACAACGGGCCCAATTTACACCCAGACCACTGCTCAACCTATCTCCACTGCCCCGAAATCACTAGTTACAATGGTTTTCACCGGCCAGACCCCCCCCCAAAAACGCCCCAACTGGACACCACACCTGGGCGTGGGGGGGGGTTTGGGGGGTATGCACCCCAGAAACCAAAATACCCCCCAGAAATCAAAATACCCCCCCCAGAATTCAATTTTTGAAAATTTTTTTCGTTTTTTTTCGCAATTTTTTGATGCCAATGGATAGTGCTTGATGAGAAACGTTGAAAAATGGTGTTTTTATCGCCATACCACCATTTTTAAGGCCATTTTTCGACCTTCAAAAAAATCTTGCACCCCCCCCCCCCCCCAGAATTTTCTTGCTGCCCACGTATGCTGGACACCCGTCATCGCCACTGCCTCGATTTTTGCTTTTTTAATTTTTTAATAATTATGTATTTATGTATTCGTAATTCTCGCACTAACGATTTGCCTCAAGTAGCCGAGGAAATAGAGATGTTTCCTTTATAGCTATAATAAAGCTTAATTTATATTATTTACTTTATTCTGTGTCTTGACGTTTGCGTTTGCCTCTTGTGACGAACGCTTGATTCACAGCGTCTGCCAGCGTTAGATCGGACGGAAAAAAGCCCTCAGCTGCTGGCTGGAGAAGACCGCCGACGGATTTCTTTCTAGATGTGTTAGAAAGCGGTCCCAATTGGACCAACTTGGCCCTGCGCCAGAAATCGCCAATCAGCCTAGGGTCTACGTTTTTTCTTTTTTTCTGTTTTTTTTGTCTTATTGATGGATTTCTATAATTTTGGTAAAAAAACTCGTAAAACTGCATACTTTCAGCAAAATATAAAAATTTTACAAAAATATTTCGCAACATTACAAAAATATTTCACACCTTGACAAAAATATTTCACAACTTGACAAAAAATTTCCACAACTTGACAAAAAATTTCCACAACGTGACAAAAAATTTCCACAACTTGACAAAAAATTTTCACAACTTGACAAAAATATTTCACAACTTGACAAAAAATTTTCACAACTTGACAAAAAATTTTCACAACTTGACAAAAAAATTTCACAACATGACAAAAGTACTATGCTTAAGCACGTAAAAATATTTCACAATTTGACAAAAAATTTTCACAACTTGACAAAAAATTTTCACAACTTGACAAAAAATTTCCACAACTTGACAAAAAATTTTCACAACGTGACAAAAATTTTCACAACTTGACAAAAAAATTTCACAACTTGACAAAAAATTTTCACAACTTGACAAAAAATTTTCACAATTTGACTAAAAAATTTCCACAACTTGACAAAAAATTTCCACAACGTAACAAAAATATTTCACAACGTGACACAAATATTTCACAACATGACAAAAATTTTCCACGACTTTACAAAAAATATCAATAATTGTTTTTAAACGGCAAAGTTTTCGGTAGTATGCAGGCCCATGCAAATGAGTGGAGACGAGACGAACACCTATGGGAGGGGACCTAAATGGAAAAGTTCCTGGGAATTGATAAAAATTAAAATTTTTTGCTGCAATGACTGTCAATTTATGCCTATTTTTGAGGCTGCCCCCAGAACCGCCCTGCTTCGCATCTACGGATAAGATGCCTAGAAATCACTTGAAATTACTGCGAATTTTTTCATGTTCAACCTGCGACGATTTGTCATATCGTATTTCTCTTTATCAAACATGCGAATGAGATCACATTTGCAGCATATCCGATGTATTCGCTGATCTATATGGCTGCCTCGTTCATTTTTACTGTAATTTTTAGCAAAATTACTTATTTATTCGTGACTTGTTGTGTACGTGCTTTCTTCGAACAGTAAAAATACATACATACAAGACATGCACGAGGGGCATCTCAGCAAGGAAAATTTCTAGATAAAATAGGGCGAAAATCGGAAAAATGCTTGACCATATACAATTATTTTTATTCAGGCACGTAGATCTGGGGGAGTGGGGTGACCCCTAAAATTCAGAAAAATCGGACTTTTTAGACGTTATTTTGTGCTATTTTGGTCTTTTGGGTATAGTCCTCCCAAATCAGTGCTGGTCCCCCAAAGGTGACGGCTAGCCACGTGCCTGTTTTATGCCATTTATACCATTTTTTAGCAAAAAAAATTCATCGACACCACCCCCAGATCGACCATGCAACCTGAGGAACAACACTGCAAGATAGACAATGATATAACAGGCGGCGCGGTGGGAGCCCCTCCCTTACACACCCCTCCTTGCCCGTCCTTTATATACTTTAACGTTGCACCCTCAGCTTACCTCAGGGTGCAGATTTTTACGTCATCGCCTATGTTATAACATAGGCTATCCTACAGCATTGCTCCCCAGACTGACAGCCATTACTACTATCGTTCTTAACTCATTGTTGGTTTAAATGGAAATGTTCGGCGCTCCGCACCATTATACACAGTTTTAGGCTACATTCTCTTCAATTTTGTACATTTTAATGTTTTTCTTTTCTAAACAAAGAATGAGCATTGTGTAAAAAAAAATTATAATGTAAAAAATAAAAAGAAACACGTTTTGAAGTTGTCCCATCGTTTTTTGGTCCAAAAAAGTCAATTTTAAAAAATTTTCAAGGTAACGAATCTCCCCAAAATTTTCAGGCTGTCTTTGTGCGGCGGAAAGACGCAATTTTTATCTGAAAAGCTAAAAAATCGAAATATCTGATTCAAAATACCCTAAAAAAACGCTCAAACGAGCATATTTCATCGAGTTCTTCGAAACGGGAAATCCTAGAAGATTTTTGCGGGTTCAGCTGGGCAGCCATCTGAAAAGATGGTCGAAATTTGCCAAGCCCTCCCTCAAGAGCACGTATGGTCCAATTCCGATAAAGAATCAGTAAAGCAATTAATTGGGTCATATTAGTTATTAGATAAAAATAGATTGGGAATTATTCCGAAATTTGGATTTTAAAAATTCTTCTACAATTGATGTAGAAAATCAACGAATATCGAAAATTTTGAAGCAGATGATGTTTGATGAATTCCTTAATTAATTAATTCTTTATTTTTCGTTTGAAGGTGCCCTAAGAGGAAAACAACTGTAAAGCTGCTTTTAAAATGAAGGTGAATGTAGTGAAACGTGTTTTCCACATTTGGTCAAATGTGATAAATAAATGAATAAATTAATAATTAGATAAATAAATTGATTAAATGAATAAATTAATAATTAGATAAATAAATTAATTAAGAAACTGATAAATGAATAAACAAATGCGTCACGAAATAATTATACAAATATGTAAAAAATGAATAAATAAATATTTCGAGAAATAATTAAAGGAATATGTAAAAAATAAATAAATAAATAAGTTAGTTAGTTGATCAATCAAAAAAACTAATAAATAAATAATAAATAACTAAAGAAATAAAAACCGAGCTAATAATTAATTACATTACTAAACGAATAGCAGATATTTTGCAAATAAATATAGAAATAAGTAATCAATTGATTAACAAAGTGAATAAATGTAATTAGCGTAGCAATGATAAGATTTTTTTATCTACCGGCCTGCGTCTGATTAATTTTGTAGTTTATTCGAGTTGAAGAACATTGATCAAAAGTTATCAATTCACTCATTTTTCGGATATAAATTTTTGCATTTATTATGTATTGACTTATCGATTTATTTGATTACGATTAGATATGCAGTCCGTTAATGCTTCGATCCAATAATGACGTTTAATCGGCGTAGGCTTACTATAGTCTGTACCATTTCAAACGACTCATTTTCGTTAAATCTTATTACTTTATTAGTTTTTTACTGCCCAAATTGCTTCTTCAATTGAGCCATCGTAGCAGCTGGTTGCTTTGAACTCTTCTTATTAAATGCTCAATGTGCTGTGCTTATTAAGCGACGCATCTGACAAACTGCCACAACAACGTAAATAGTAAAATATTGTGCTGCAGTAATAAGCAGCAAAGCTTTAGGAAGGAAATAATATTGGAAAATAATATTATTTTCTTTAGGAACAGACGTTAGTTCTAGAAATAAGCCTAGTTTGGTGGGCCAACAGGCTTTCTAATCGTGTCTGTGAAAACCAGTTGGAACAACGCATGAATAGATGTAGAAAGAAAGCGTCAACAATCTATTCTATTGGCATTCTATGAATCGATAAGAAATTACTACATATTTAAAAGAAACTGAAAATGCTATATATTTTCATTGAATCATTAGCGGAGAAGTGTCCAAAAAGTCCAACGTTCTGGAAGACGTGGAACGACCATAAAGAAGCGCATGTTAGCAGCGGTAAACCAGACCTTTTTAATTAATTAATTTATTTATTCATATTATTTATCCATTTTATTTATTTATCTATTTATTCATTTTATTTATTTATTTATTATTTATTTATTTATTTATTTATTCATTTATTTATTTATTGATTTATTTCTTTGTTTATTTATTTGTTTATTTATTATTTATCTACTTATTTATTTATTTTTATTGATTAATTTTTCATTATATACATGTTTTTATGTATTTTTTAGTGCATCTAATATTGACGTATTTATCCCTGTTTTTATTTATTTGTTGATTTTTAATTATTTTACATTGAGATAATATCTTGAATATTGTTCAAGTAATTCACCAAACCGCCCTACTTGTTATTTTTTCATAATTCAGCCCTTGTGTCCTATATTATATTTGATTAATGCAACAATCGATCGGCGTTCGTTGAATAGTATTTAATTTAGTTTTTCATCCAAAAATAATTCCAAATAAAAAAATTGACAAAAATCGGAAAAAGTTATATAAGCATTTCATCTTTAACGAGAAATTGGTGAAAACGCTGATTGGCTTATGAAACTGCGTATCTACGTAAAATTTCTTGGAAAAAGGCAGATTTTAAGCGAAGATTTGCATGCGAAATGAATAATGAAAAAATCCCGAATCCTGAAATTCGGAATATTATTTTTTGACTTTTGTATCCTTTCTTAGATAATTTTCGATAAATTTCTCTAGAATTTCGGAATTAGCTTTCCCATCTGATCAGAATTTCACTGTACGACATTGGTTCTTGGTAAAAATTGCCCCAAACATCGAAGATTTTTAGTCGGCTGGTTTAAACAAATCGTGTCCTGCCAGTTCGGTCGCTGCCTCGAAAATCTTGGCGATCAACTGAAATTTGTCAATGACTTTTTTATGATTCTTAACCGTACTTTTAAGCTGAATCCTTTTCTAATTTAAAATTTATGCACAGCCGGCTTTTTTGTTCAAGGCTTTCTAATTTACTTTTTCATTTTTTATTTACTTTTTATTATTTTAATTTCACATTTCTAACGTTTTTTGCTTCTTAATTGAAAAAGTTCCATTCTCCAGTGGTACTTGCACCTGTTATATGAAATTGTTTAGAAAGGTTTATTTTTATAGACAAATATTGAAATTTTCTCGTATTTTCGTCAGAAAACCATGAATTTTTGATTCGTTGCCTTTAATCGTGCAATATTTTGAATGATATAATTGCTTTTAAAAGTATGACTAATCTAAAAATTAAGTTTGTTAAATAATGATTGCCAAGGTTAGCAGTCCTTCCATGTGGAATCGCCGGTGTTTCCCGAGAAGGTGCCGAAGCTTAAAAAATTCGTTTCAAAATAGTGGCCTCCGAATTTCAAAAACATGAGGCAATTCACGTATACATTGTCATACAAAATTTGCACGAAATTATGTGAAACTGTTATATATTAAAATTTAAATCTTTCCTACAGACGTAACTGTTCTTCTTCGAATATTGATTACCTAGAATAAAAAATGGTATAAATGACCTTCTATATAAATAGTAAATAAATCGAAACAGTTGGTAGCACGCGGGATCTAGTATACAATTTACCCCCAGCGTTTTTAGCCGATCCATATAAGCTACAGTAAAGAAACTTTACAAGGAGATAGCTTTAAGCTTATTGTACTTATCTGGTCAAATTGATTAACTTACGGTGTAAAATTACTGCTTTACACTCACAGTTTACAACGTACTAAGGCATCTAAAAATTGTAAACGATTCGGTGGCTTTCAAACAAAGCAGTTTTTTGTAACTCAGTCAACATCCTACATAAAAAAATGACTTTAAAAAAGTAAGTTTAAAGTAAGTTTAAAGTAAGGAAAAGTAATTTTTTTCAAATTTTTTCCAAGCTGTAAGTTCACACCGTAAGTTAATCAATTTTGCCAGATTAGTACAATAGGTTTATAGCTATCTCCTTGTAAAGTTTGGTTACTGTAGCTTATATGGATCAGCTGAAAACGCTGGGGGTAAATTGAATACTAGATCCAGCACGCGCTATATTTAACAACGAAAATTTAATATTAAAGATAAAATCAATAAAAAAGATAATTAATAATTATAATGTATGCATAGTTCAAGTAATTAATTCATTGATATTTTTTTAATTAATATATTAATTGACATCAGCGTTCGAAGGTTTTGTTTAAATTCTTGGATGCATTTAATTTTAAAGGCGCAAACCGATTGTGTTATTGAATTTTAGAGTTACTCGAAAATAAACACATTTACTCCCGCCTGATGAGGCGTCCTAAAGAATTATGAAATTTTTTCGGATGTTTTGCGATTGTTTTGAGATGTTTTTGGTTTTTGATGCAAGTTTTCACCCATTTGCCCGTAAATGTCACGGAATTAAAGCAATCTTCGACACTTTTCAATCATTTTTGTGTCAATTCTGCAATAATTTTTTTATGATTTCCTTTGAAAAATTTACTGACTTATTTCCATAAATTCGTTTATTTACATCATATGGCTTTAACTGTTCTGTAACCCGAATTTTTTTACATTTACGCTCAGCTGGCTTAATATTTAGTCGAAACCACACGTGGGCGTGAGGGGGCGTTTACGGGGTGTTCAGCGTCCAGAAGGCCGAATACACCCTACCCCAGAAAACAGAATGCTTCCAGAATTCAATTTGTGGAATTTTTTGTTTTTTCGCGAGTTTTTTTATGCCAATGGATAGTGCTCGATGAGAGACATTGAAAAATGGTGTTTCGCCACACCACCATTTATAAGACTATTTTTGACCTTTGAAACACCCCCCCAGAATTTTGTAGCTGCCCACCTTTGGTCGAAAGTAATGAAAGAATTATAAGATATTTGATATTGAAACCATTCAACTATTGATTGATCTTCGGGTAGGTCAATACAGGAAATACTTCTTTTGCCACAGCGGATTTCGCAATAGGTCTGCGGAATTATGAAAGGCTAGACTTTTAGAGAAAGAGGTAGAGCAGATTTTTTTGATGACAACGGCTATTGCGTTAAAATAAATACGGAAGCAAAAATTAGGAAATTTAATAAAAGGAATTGAATTTTAAGTTTGTGGCTATAAATCTGAGAAAGTTATTACGTTCCTTTTATTTGATATTATTTATTATTATTAAAGGTCAAAAAGCTTAAATATGAAAAACAGGGCTTTTTTGTTGATTGGCACAGATTTTTATCGATGTACAAAGACATTTCGGTTCATGTTACAAGGCTTTTGGGAAGACGAAACCTGCAAACGTCTGAAATTCCCAAAAATCTTCGGCGTTTCGCGCTGAAATGAGTAATTGTACTTTCTATATGTCTTTATAATGGCAGAATTTTTCATTTAGAATAAAAAAATTGTGAAATTTATAGCGCTTCGCGCCATATCCAGAAACAATTTTTAGTATTTTTGTCGTCAAAAGCCCAAAAATTAGCTAAAATACATTTCCAAAGGTCAAGAAACCCTTTTTCCATACTGAAAGCGCTGTTGTATCATAGTACCACAGAATTTGCATGTAAAAAATGTGCAAAAACCTTCGAGGAATATCTTTGTACTTGTACAAAGGGACCTTGTACAAAAGACACTGATGAGAAAATCCAGACTTCCAAAGATGAAAAGAGATTATTTAATCTTAAAATCGTCAGCGTCTTAGCTGTCACCAGTGGCATAGCTGGCCTTCTGATTCAAGGGGTCGAAAATTTTGAAGTTGGATTCCTCAAAAACTACTTATGTATAAGTAAAAATAATGGTGTTATTCGATTTTCCTCAACGAGATCGATACATTGAAGAAAAACAGTTTTAAAAAGTCAAAGTTATTTTAGCTATATTAAAGACATTTGTTGTATAATATAATTAAGGCGCAAAGCGCCAAAAAATTTCGGGCCTTTTATTTTAAACATGTGGTGGGTTTTAACCCACCAATCTCTCCAGAAGAATTTTTACCCCGCAAAACTTTTTCCACCCCCTAACCCTAGAATTGTCGATTTTTTTTTAAAGTTCTGAAAAAATTTTCTAAAAATTTGTAGAAAAGATGCTTTTTAAAGCGTTTTTAGCTATCTATTTGCTCAAAAGCGCCAAATCTTCGGCGCTTCGCACCATTATACTCATGTTTGGACTATATTTTGTTCAATTTGTTCCGACTTTTTTTAACTTTTTTTCGGAATTTTTTAAAAATATTTTTATGCTTTAGAAAGATAGAACATCGTCAGAAACGCTAAAAAACATGTTTTTGACGCTTACCTACCATTTTGGACAACTTTATAATTTTACCCCCACCTTCCCAGAATTCCCATGCTTTACATCTATGGCAGCCAACTTCATAATTTTGTGCAAAAGTCTTTCCTTCACATATCTCATCAAATTAGTATTAACAGTGAATACCAATACATAGGTTAATTTCAAGTAAAATACTGCTATTTATAAATAGATTTACAATTTTTATTTATTTGTATTTTCAATTTATATTTATAAATTTGTATTTAAAATATTTATTGATAAATAAAATATTGATGTATTTATAAATTAAATTTATATCTATAGATATTCTGTTTACAGATAACGATGGTGCTTCAAATCCTCGTTTAGTATCACGCTAGGCCTAAATTTTTAAAAAGTTGCACTTTTTAATTATAGAGGAAAATGATGTTTAATTTTATTTTCAGATGATTTTTAGCCGCTGTAAACATTTTTACCTTTGGAGCGACTAGGAAAAAACGCTTATTGTTCACTTTCCCTTGTTAATTACTTTTTGCCAAATTTTCCATAAAAAATGAGGCATTTTTAGTGCATAAAATAATTTTGCGATAAACGACTTAAATGGCTGCTTAATTAAAATTTTGTCGATATATTTTTTCCCACTTTACAGTGAAAAATTATGCCGTCATGTTCAAGAATATGTATCGTACTTATCAAGTTTTAAGAGGTTTTGGTTCTTAGTTTAACCGATTGTAATTTTTAAATTTGAATTAATTTCTTTCTTTTTCTGTTTGTTATTTTTATTTTTGTTGTTGTTATTTCTACTTTTTTCAGAAGGATATTTGTTACCGCAGCACATACGCCAAGTTCGTACTCCTTTGAGTACGAGTCGGGCGGTTCTATTTTCGGAAATTTAACAATAAAATAAAAATTTAATAAACTAATTTCTTGAATGAATATCGGCTACTTACTGAATTATTGTGCGATATTTCCGCTAATAATTAGTTCGTGATTCGTTTTTCGAATAAACGGCTTAAATGCTTGGTCAGTAAGCTGAGGATTACATTTTTCGGCTATCGAAAATCCGGCATCTAATTCCTATAACGGGCAACGGGTCTGGTAGATCAAAAATAGGAGAAAAACTTCTAAACAATTATTCGAATGGGGGGGCGTCTGCGGGAGTGTTTCGATTTTGTGGTGAAAGTTTTTTCTTCAATTAACTTGAAAATGATGTCAAAAATTTTCGGCGAAATGTTATAACATCTTGTTGACTGTCGAATTTCCGGTATTACATTGAATTTTTTTGTAATTTCAAAACACTTGTTTATCCGTACAGAATTTTGGAAGCTAATGAATGCTTTCCCATAACTAGCCTACTTTGAATAGGCTTAGGTGACGCACATGTTAAAGTTGCTTTAAAAACATTTGACAGAAAGCACATTCAACCAAACGACGTTTGAAGTATTTTAAAATCTAAAAATATATTTCTTCAGCGGTGCAGAGCGGTGCAGACGAATGTGAGAATGTTTTATGTAAGTTCAATCAGAACAAAAAGAAGCAATAAATTCCTGGTCTGGTTGACGCATTTCTTTTTCTGTTTGAACGATCGGGTGTTGTTTTAATAATTTTTGAGAAACTTAACGAAATAAAATGCGGTCTCTTACCATGAGGTCATTAACACTAAAAGAACTTAAGTGACTATTTCGGACATAAAAAAATCAGGAAAAGAGTCTTTTCGATTTTCCCTCAGGTCCTCAGCAGCATGGGAAAACCAAGGAATCTTATACTTTTGACCAAACCAAGGCGTCGGGGGTTTGGGGTTATGCACCCTCCAGAAACCTAATTTTTTTCCGCAATTTTTGATGCCAACGGATAGTGCTGGATGAGAAACGTTAAGAAATGATGTTTTTGCCATACCACCGTTTTTAAGGTCATTTTTGACCTTTGAAAGATCTTGCAACCCCCAGAATTCCGGTTCCGCTCACCTGCGATTTTGACCCGTATAGAGATATTTGACTTAAAGGTTCTGGGCAATCTAATTTTGGTACTCTTTTATGGTTTTTTATGTTTTTGGTATGTCAAGTATCCCTATTCAGACTTTCGAGCTTAGAAGAATGTTAACATTAATCATGTATTGAAGACGTTTAGAACTTCAGTCTTTGAAGTATTTTCACCAAAAAGCTTATCCTGACTGGTTTTTTGCGACCCATGATGTTATTGTGCTGAAAGTCGCTTATACATACCCGTAGGAGAGTTGTTTGGTTCCGGAGTGATTGCTTATCACTACAAGCCATTGGTATAAATGACAATTTTTACTCTGATATATTTAAAAAATTTCAAAGGGACTTTTAGAAAATTTCTGCTAAATCATCGCAAAAATTGAAATTCCATTATTTTAATAATTAAAAAATGTAGAAAAATATTTTGGAAGTATTTTCACCGACAATTGTTTCTAATATCAATTCTTAATTTAATCTTCATTTCATTGAAATTCCCGGGTTTTTTCGTTTTTTAGTGATTCCTTTCCCTTTAATTATGACAAGATTGAATGCCATTAAATTATTATGATATCGGTACGATGTGAAAATGATATGGAAGAATATATGAGTAAAAATACGACTAATGACAACAGCGGAAAATGATCGGAAACCGGAAATAACTAAATGAAAAATAATAGGCAACTATTAGTCTTTTCCTCTTTTCATTTTAATTTTTGTGCCTTATTGCGACAACCTGTATCATTGACTTATACTTATTTCTTCTCTATTACTAGTTTTATTTAAATAAATTTATTTTTGAATATAAAAAAGTTTCTCTTTTTTATTAATGTAACTATAAGTGTTATCGGATCTTTTTTTATTTAAACTCGATGAACTGGGATGGTCGGAGAAGCCGGATAAAAACGATTATCTTTTCCCTTCACCTGTTCTTGCATAATGCGCGCATTACTGCTCAGGTTTACTGATTTTAACGAATTTCTAACTTTTATGTTGTTTTACGTTATAAAATTTTCTAATTTTTAATGGCGTCGATTTTTATGAATGATTTTTTTAGCTGATACAAACGATTGTTGCAAGCCGGATCATTTTGATAACGAGGTGATGAGCACACGTGGGCGTGGGGATGGTGGGGGGTATGCACCCTCCAGAAGTTGAATTACCCCCCCCCACAAAAAAAAAATCAAAATACCCACAGAATACAAATTTTGTAAATTTTTTTAGCTTTTTTAGCGATTTTTCGATGCCATTGGATAGTGCTCGATGAAAAACGTCGAAAAATGGTGTTTTTTTGCCATGCGACAACTTTTAAGACCATTTTTTGACCTTTGAAAATTTTTTCACATCCCCCAGAATTTTGGTGCTGCCCACCTATGGTGATAAGCTTGTCTATTTTTAGCTGCAGCGAATATTTTACTCGAAGTTGGAAGGACTTAATGTTATTCTTAACTTTTTAGTATTTTCGACAATTTCCTTAACTTCTTCTGAAATGATTCGCTTTTAAATTGAATCAAAATATTGGAAGGAGAAACGTGCAAAAAATCTATAAATGTAATAAAATCGAAAATTGCTGGAAGAGTAACTAATGAAAATTTTCAGATGAGTAAAAATTATGAATTATTGAATGAATTATAAATTAAAAATACATTGAATAATGATAATGGCCGAAATTATTGCCTCATTAGCTCTGCTATTAATGACTTCTTGTATCAAGAAGATAAAAAGGAAACTTATTTGATGCCAAATTTAGATAGGCATGCCCTACTGAAATTTTCGCTTGATCAAATTCGTGCTACATCATGAAAATTCTAGAAGGGTGGTCATTCCCGAAACTTTTTCCTGAAATGTCGAAATATTCTATACTATTTATTCGAAACGTTTCTGAAATCGCTCGAATCAGCATATTTTCTAACGCTCTACAGAATGGGAAATTCTAAGGGTCACTAGTTGTTTTGGATGGTCCTCAGCTATTCTGGATGGGGGGATGGGATGCACCACTGCCTAGTTGATCTCCCAATTTTCGATCGATACGTTGTAAAAAAATTAAAATTCCGAAAAATCCCTATTTTTCATTCAGAATTTCGAAAGCGAGAAGAAACTCTACATCAATGAACCTTTTTACGATTACATTCAGCTAAGGCAAAATTTAAATTTGCTTTCTGCTGCCAAATTTTATTGATGCAGTCGGTTAAAAAAGTAGTAATTGTAAATCTGAAAATAAAGCATTTCTTTGAGAAACTTGCACAACGTTAGAACAATACTGTAAAAAGTATTTTTAAAAAGGAAAGCTGATGCGACGTATGAGCTAATGTAAATATGACAGGTCAAAGGTTAAACAAAGTATTTTATAGTGATTTGATTGAATGACATTGTATTTTGGATGATTGAGACAATGGTTTAGGTATGATTAATGATAACGAAAGGAAGCATTTAGGAGCTTGTTTAATGCGTTTCAGTTTTTAAACGCATCTTCTGTTAGTCGTGATAACTTCTCGGTTCGTTGACCAAATGAGATGCGGTCTAATTTTACAATGAGCTAATCGTCTCTGAAAAAATCAATTTCCTTATACAAACTTTTTGAAATAAATTTATAATCATTTCTCCGTATGGCCAAAAAGCTAATTATAAAGACCGAAATCATAACTCTCTCGATCGATCCTTTCTGGATGCTAAGAATTCGTATTCGCTGGATAGTATGAACGACAGGTTTTTTTCATAAGTTTAAGATATTGGAATAGGAAAGACAGTTTCTCAAATTCTTTTTTAATTTTCAACGATAGTGGGAAACGCTCGATAATGATCTCACGTACGCGTGATAGAGGTTTGGGGGTATTCACCCCCAGGGGTTCTGATACCCCGTTTCCAGAAAAACAAAATACCCACCCTACAGAATTCAATGACAAAAAGATTTGTCCGCATTATTTTTATGCCAACGGATAGTGCTCGATGATAGACGTTGAAAACTGGTGTTTTTTCGCCATACCACCATACGTGGGCAGCGAGAAAATTCTGGGGTGGGGGTGCAAGATTTTTTGAAGGACAAAAAATGGCCTTAAAAATGGTGATATGGCGAAAAACACCATTTTTCGACGATTCTTATCAAGCACTATCCATTGGCATCAAAAAATTGCGAAAAAAACAAAAAAAATTTCAAAAATTGAATTCTGGGGGGTATTTTGATTTCTGGTGGGGGTATTTTGATTTCTGGGGGATTCATGCCCCAAACCCCTCCACGCCCAGGTGTGCATACCACCATTTTTAAGACCAGTTTTTACTCTTTAAAAATCTCGCACTTCCTTCCATAATTTGATGCTGCCCACCTATGATAATAACTCGCTCTCTAGATACGAGTCTGCGTTGAGTTTTTGATGAAAGTAAATATAGTCACAGTGCAATCTAAGAAAACATAGTCTTTTTTACGATTTTCATGCGTTTTTTATCATTATTGACCAAAATACAACTTTATCCTCCCGAATAACCGACTGACTAATCCTATTCAGAATTAAATAATTACGTGCGTAGTAATTTAAGTCACGCGTGCACGAACTTTGAAAAACCTATACTCTATCGATTTTTGATTGAAATTTGGTTTTCCATTGGCAATTTAGAACACTGGACGTTAATTGCATGTTTTGAAAGGACTACATTATAATTTATCGACTTTTTTCTGATTTTTGTAATTTTTTAAGGCGCTAAGAGTCGTGTCAACAACGCTAGAAGCAAACGTGTTTCCATAATCTCTTCTGAATTATTTTACTTTTGATACAAATCAAATTTTGGACTAAGTTACAAGAGCGGAATTCGAAACTTCTTTAGTAAAATTACAAAAATTTTTGCGCTAAACTATTCTGAGATTTCGCTCTATAAATCGGAATGTATACGGGACACAAAGTTGGAAAAATTAATAACGTGAACAAAATCGAAAATTACTGTAACAAAAACCTATCAAAAAGATTAAGATGGTCCAAAAATAAAAATCGATAGAATTAAAATAAAAAAATTGATAAATAAATCATAAATCAAAGAAATCAATCCGAAAATGAAACATGGTAAAAATTATTTTTTTAACATATTCAGCACTTAATACTTTTCGGATGAAAGGGTCCAAAAATCTGATGAATAGCTCAAGAAAATCACAAATGAGGTGCAGTCTGTCAATACTTCGATCCATCCTGGTTTTTTTGTAGGTGTGGATTTTCTACACATGAGTCTAGTTTTGGGGTACCAGACCTTTTAATCATTTTTTGTACCTATAGATTCAAGTATTTATTTTTTTTATTTATTTAATAAATTTTCTATGTTGAGATAATGTTTTAAAACTTCTTAAGCAGTATGCATACATGTCCAAAAACCGTCATAATTAAATTCTTGACTTAAAATTAATCAGAATAATAAAATTGATAAAAATAGGAAAAATACTATATGTGTTTTTATCTTTGACGAAAAATAAATGAAAACGTTGATTGGCTAAAAAGACTACATATTTACGTAATATTTTTCTGGCATAGACAGGTCGTGAGTAAGAATGAATAATGAGAGAGTAATAGAGATTTCCCTCAGTCACGCAGTTCGTAATGTTATTTATTGACTTGTATATCTTCTAATAGATTAATTAGCTTTCCCATTTATTTGAGCATTATTATTAGTTTCTCCATCGGAAATGCAGTGTTGTCTGCCCTTGTAAATTAAAGCCTGGCTACGCGAAACTTTGAGTTTAGTGGAGTTCCTATCTGTCAAACATTTTTATTTATAAATAAAATTGTAAATTTATATTTATTTATTTTATATCAATCTATATTTAAATATTTATTTATAAATAATATATTTGACCGGTTTATGAATAAAATACCTACTCATAAAGATTATATTCGCAAATAAAATAATTGCGCTCGAAAGTTCTTATTCATGACGTTCTTTTAGTTTGGTGACTGACTTAAAATTTTTAAAAGTTGCAATTTGCAATCTATATCGAGACATAATGTACAATTTATTCTCTGACGATTTCTAGCCGCTGTAAACATTTTTACGTTAAGAAGCGGCTCGAACAAAAATCGCTGTTTTCATCTTCTTTTCTTATTAATTGTTTTGTCGAATACTCCATAAAAATGAGTAACTTTTAGTGCTGAAATAATGTTGCAATATTAAATATATTTTTTCATCATCAAAACTTTTCCGGTTTGTCAGTGCATCATTGCGAATTTAGGTTTGAAAGTTTACCCCATTTTTATTTTACGAATATGCACTCGCATTTAGTAACAATTTTTGAATTTTTATCGATTTTTCCGTACATTATTTGCTATTTTATTTTTTGAGAAAAATCGATGTCTTTGCAGCTCGTGCGCCGCATTAGTACGCGTTTGCATACGAATTAGGCTGTCCTTTTCTCAAAAAAACTGACCAAGTCACTTTTCACTTGCTTGATTCTTGCGTCGAATGGAATCTCAGCTACTTGGCAAACTGATGTGCAAAATTAAGCGCGATATTTAGTTTCTAAATATGATTCGTTTTTGAAACTGATAAATGTAAATGCTGGAAGGTAACCTAACGATCGCCTGAAGTTCGGGCATCTAAAGTCCGGGTCTAAGCCTCAAAGCTAATAAGGAAGCAATTCTGTTTAAACTAATTTTTTTGAAAGTTTACACACCTAAAATGTTTAAAACAAAAAATGGTGTTGATTGTCTTAGTATTTGCTGAATTGTGCTATTCGATATTTAACAATTTTGTGATTCTCTAAAATGGATGAAATTGCTGCTGAAATTTCGAATGAACATTTTCGCGCCATGATCTTGTTTGCATTCAAACTTGGCCAATCCAGAGCGGATTGCGCTCAAAATTTGGAAAATTGTTTTGGCATATGTGCTCCATCCCTGGCAACTGTTAAACGCTGGTATAAGCAATTTGAGCGAGGTCAGTGGTCACTCAAAGATGACCACCGTTCTGGACGTCCATCTGAGATTAAAACTGAGGAGAACGCTCTCGTCATTTCTAACATTATTAGGAACGATAGGCGAGTAACATGTCAGGAGATAGCTCAGGAAACGGGCTTTTCTGGGACTACAGTACATCGGATTATTCGCAATTCTCTTGGTCTCAGAAAGATTGCGAGTCGGTGGATACCCCGTTTGCTCACTGAAGAGCAAAAAATGCGTCGAACTGACTGGTGTAAATTTATGCTGAAAAAATTTGACCAGGGCCACTCAAAAGCTGCTTTTGAAATCATTACTGGTGATGAAACCTGGGTTTACCAATATGATCCTGAAAGTAAGCTCCAGTCTACAGTGTGGGTCTTCGAGGATGAGCCACCCCCAACAAAGGTTGTCAGGAGTCGCAGTGTCGGGAAGCAAATGGTCGAAGTTTTCTTTCGTCGAAGCGGACCTGTTGCGATTATTCCACTTACTGAACAAAAACTGTTAATGCTACATGGTAATGTGAGAAGGCTTTGTCGGTTGTAATAGAAAACATTTAAAAAATGCGTCCAAGGACATCGCTTCACAAACTGTTTCTGCACCATGACAATGCAAGCGCTCACACCGCAGCTCAGACAATTGACTTTTTGGAACAGAATAATATTCAATTGTTACCTCATCCGCCTTATTCACCTGACCTAGCTCCTTGCGATTTCTTTTTGTTTCCAAAAATTAAGTCAAAGCTGAAAGGGATTCGATTTGACTCAATTGACAGTGCTGTTTCGTCTTTTGAAAAGGAGATTATTAGCAAGACGCCTACGGATTACTGTAGCTGCTTTGAAAACTGGTTTTATCGCATGAAACTTTGTATTGCAGCAAATGGAGAGTATTTTGAAAAGCTGTGAAAATTTTGTAAGTTTCCAAGTAAAATTGGTTTTAAGGCTCAAGACTTATGGAATAACCCTCGTACATGTTTAACAGACGCGCATTTTGAATTTGCTTTTTAAAAAAAGATTTTGTAGAAGGTAAGTATATCAAGACGATGTTCCGTAGTACTTTAACATTTTAAAATGTATTACGCACTTAAATCGACTATTGTGAGAATATTTCTGTATACCTTTAATAAGTACAAAAGGAAACATCAAAACGCCTGGTTTGGCTGACGCATTTCATTTTTTAAACGATCGCATGTTGGTTCTGACAACTTCTGAGAAACTTGACCAGATCAAATGCAGTTTTTAACTATGAGCTCATCATCACTGCAAGAATTTAAATTATTTTGGATTTAAGATGAAGTAGAAAAAGTCTTTTTGGTTCTCTCTTAATTTTTTGCTCACATTGGAAAAGCTAAAAAATGCCATAACTTTTTAATCTTATCGGGATAATTGACTTAAAAGTTCTAGGCACTCTGATATTAAATCCTAACACACGGGTTCGTCACTAAAATGTGATATATGCCTCGAGTCAGCATAATTTGTCTAACATATAGGTACTGTTTCATGGATTTGTCATGTTTTTTGGCATTTTTGACCAAAAAATACAATGCCATTCGCCCGAAGATCAATCAAAAAACGCTAACCATGAATCATGTATGGGCGACTTTTACACTTTCAGTGTTTGAAGTATTAGCCCTCCCCCAAAAGCTTGTCCTAATTGATTTTTCGAAAAATGATTTTATTGTGCTAAAATCGCTTGAACATACGCTTACTTGTTTGGCCCCAAAATGATTGCTTATCTCTGCAAGCACTTGACATTAAGGGAAATCTTTACTTGGATGTATTAAAAAAATTTCAGAGGTACTTTTAGAGAACTTCTGCTAAATCATCGCTAATATATAAATGTGATTATTTTAAAAAATTACGAATCCAAAAAATATTCCGAATGATTCCCCACCTGTAGGGATTTCCAGTATTGAGGCTTAATTTAATTTTATTTTTATCAATTTCAGGGGTTCTTCCATTTCTAAATCATCCCATTACCCATTAATTAAAAGACAATCAGATGTAATTAAACTATATTGATACTAGCAAAGAAAAATGCTCCGATGGAACAAAAAAGGGGAATACACTTGGGATTGTGAATTATCGAGGATGTAAAAGGAGGGGACTAGGAAAAATCTCCCTATGTTATATGCCAAAAATCGCAAATTACGTTAAAAATCAGACTTTCTCTAAAAATGCAAAAAATCGAAGTATATTCTGCGGTTTCTGAAAAAATGTATTATTTTAAAATAATTTTCTCTGATTGACATAATATCTTAAAAGCATATTACGTAATGCAACTTTTTGCAGACTTATTTCAACGTTGAGTTGCTTAATAATGTGAATGAAAGTGAAATGATGTTAACAAATCATAATTAAGTTGTTCGTATTTCATTATTACTAAGCATGTCACTTATCAGATACAGCCATTCTAAGTGTCAAAGTGCAAGCAATATTCAAATTACCAAAAATTGATTGAAAAAACAGCGAATCAGCAATGCAGTAGCTAAGCGAATTGAATGAAATAGTACATATCGATGCATTCAAGACAATCGATGATATTGTTGGTTCAAAGCAGTAGGAAACACGGAAGCTGACGTGCAAGAGACCTTATGTAGATACTTTTTTACACATGTCTACAACAATTGTTTACTAAACTTTTACATTTTTCAAAGGCCGCAGAATATACTTCGATTTTTTGCATTGTTTAGAGAAAGTCTGATTTTTAACATATTTTTCGATTTTTGGCATATAACACAGGGAAATTTTTCCTAGTCCCCTCCTTTTACATCCTCGATGATTCACAATCCCAAGTGTATTCCCCTTTTTTGTTCCATCGGAGCATTTTTCTTTGCTAGTACCCTACTATTAATTAGCAAGATTTGGAAATACAATACTAGATTTCATTTACTGTGCGGTTATTCTAATAATTGAATGGTTTAAACTTTACAAAGCTACTAGTTGTAGAAGAAACAAACATTCTGATTAGTAAATCTTATGTTACGTAGAACATCCTGTAAAGAAATATGCTTCCAAAACATTCTAGAGCTAAACTTAATTTACATTTTAAACTTTACACAAGAGTGTAAATAATTTTAGTGGGATTAATAATTTCGATATTGCTCTGATATAACGATCAGCATTTATTGAGAAATGAAATTTCTATAATGCTCTAAGAACAAATTAACATTAGGTGTTAATCACTTTACACTACTCATCATGCGCCCATAGCAGACGTATCACATCTGTTTTCATATATATTTTACGACTTTAGGGAAAAAATAAGTTACCGCAAAGCTCTAGAAAGAAGCTTATTATATAGTGTAAACTTTACACTAGCAACGAGTGTACAGAAGATTTTAGTCGGATTTGTAAATTCGATATTACTCGGATATTACGATCAACATTCATGAAAAAATTACGTCTCCATAACGGTTTAATGACAAATAGACACAGAAGTAAACCACTTTACATCACTGTTGAGTTTAAACAAACGCGCCCAGCTGGCGTCCCTTATTTGATTCCATGTGAATTTTCAGATTTCGACAAAAAATTTAGGTTTTTGCAAAGCTCTAGTACGAAGATAAACCACTTTACATCACTGTTGAGTGTAAACAAACGCGCCCAGCTGACGTCCCTTATTTGATTCCATGTAAATTTTCAGATTTCGGCTAAAAATTCAGGTTTTCGCAAAGCTCTAGAACGAAGATTAATTAGCAATGTAAACTTTACACGGTCGCCTAGCGTAAAGAGGATTTTATCTCCAATTTTAAATCTGATATTACTCGGATATTATTATCAACATTTATGAAAAAATTGCATGTCTACAATGGTCTGAGGACAAATAAACAATGAGTGTAAACTACTTTACATCACTGTTGTATGTAAACAAACGCGCCTACGTGATGTCTCACATTTGATTCTTTGATAATTTCTAGACTCCAGGAAAAAATTAGGTTTCTGGAATGCTCAAAAACGAAGATAAATACATATGTAGTGTAAACTTCATGTAAACACCTAGTGTAAAAAAGATTTTGGTCAGATTCGTTATTTTGATATTGTTCCAGTGTTTTTTTTTTGTACAAGGTCCGTTTGTACATGTACAAAGATGGTCCCCAAAAGTCTTCGTACATTTTGTACATGCAAATTTTTGTGCACTATAATATAGTACAGTAGCAATTTTAGTGTGGTAAAGCAGGGTTTTCGATCTTTGGTAGTGTATTTTAGCTAATTTCTGGGTTTCTGACGAATAAAATTACTAAATATTATCTGAAAACGGCAGGATCCGGCGCGAAGCGCCGATAATTTTCGAATTTTACACCTTTTTTACAGTTTTTGTCTTCCTAAAAATCTTTGTACATTTTGTACACATAAAATTTTTGGGTACTATAATATGGTACAGCAGCGTTTTTAGTGTGGTAAAAACAGAGTTCTTCCACTTTCCGTAGTGTGTTTTAGCTAATTTCTGGGTCTCTAAGGGCAGAAATCACTAAGGATTGTCCTAAAATGGCGCGAAGCGCCGAAAAATTTGACTTTCTTACTTTTGAAATGCAATTTCTGCCATTATAAAGACATATAGAACACACAATTACTCATTTCGGCGCGAAGCGCCGAAATTTTTTCAAATTTTAGACCTTTTTTGCAATTTTTGTCTTCCCAAAAATCTTTGTACGTGTACAAAGACGGTCCCAAAAAGTCTTTGTACATCGGGAAAAATCTTTGCCGAGTACAAAAAACACTGTATTGTTCCGATATTAAGAATAATATTTATGAAAAAAATTAAGTCTCCATAATGTTCTATGGGCAAACTAACAATAGGTGTAAACCACTTTACAACACTGTAGAGTGTAAACATATGCGCCAGACTGGCATATCAAATTTGGTTCCTGGTCCATTTCTAGACTTGATAATCGTGTCCCTGACTCATAACCGGAGAAGCAGGCAGAAAAAACAAGACAGAAACGCATTTTAAAACCAAATTTTTGACTTTACACTCGCTAAATATTAATGTATAGACAATTTGCTTTGACATGCACCCGATATAAAGCACTTTATTTTATTCTATTGGACTTATCCCAACTTCAGGACGGAGAAAGTGGCGAACAAAAAACGCAACAAAAACGTATTTTCCATCATTTAGAACACTGTAAACTTTAAAATTCCGTACCGAACTCCCCATTGAGTTTAAAGAAATTCGGTTTGATACAATTTGTAGCTTTTAAATCGTAGTACATTCCTGATTGACAAAATTTCTTGCAAAAATTATTTGGTATGATTTATTAATCAAAATTCGAAAAAACGTGTTTTTTCGCCCATTTTTTACCTCTGATTTCGAACTTTACACCCCCATAAATAACTCAATATTGCGTTTTTTTAAATGCGGTTTGCTGCGATGTGTAGCCCCTAAGAGGCACTTTCTTACTGCTATATTTAATTCACTCTGACTCATAAGCGGAAAAATTTGGCAGAGAAATCTTGCTTAAAATTTGTTTTTTACACCATCCAATAGAGTGTAAACTTTAAACCCCAGGATCTAACTCACCATAGAGCGTAGAAGAGTTTGCTTATATGCAGAATGTAGCCCTTGATCCGCTCTACATTTCTGTTAGAAAACATTTTCAAAAGCTCATAAGCGGAGTTAGTATCAGACATAAGCAGGTTGAAAACTCGACCAAAAAGTGCTTTTTCACCTCCAGATTTTCGCACTCTTTACACTGCCATTCGAGAACTAATGGGAATTTCAAAAAACAAAAACTGGTGTTCTGTAGAATTCATCCTTCTATAATCCTCTGCTGTTCAATTAATCAAGTCATCAATACTCAGTTGTCCACATGCCGCAGAAAAAAGGTCCCAAAATTTGTCCTGTTATAACGTTACACAAAAACTTCACACCTCCTTTACACAGTCAGTTTTGAGTTTCAAGAAAAAACAAAAACACGGGCAGCGAATTTTTTTACTATCTTTCTTTTTTAAAAAACCGCACCTTCCAGAAGTGTGCCGTTATAGCTGTAGGGGGGTGCACAGGTGTTAGGGTACCCAAGTATATTATAGTTACGCGCTAACGCACTACCTATGATTATAATTAAGCTTGAATAATGTGGAAAAAAACGGATGATAAAATGCGCGTGTCGATAAAAACTAAAAAAGGAAATCGGTAAGAACCACATTGAATTCATCAGTCAAATGATATTTATTGTCTTCTTATTAAATTGCTTCATTTTTATTTTTTGCTTGATATCTCAGTTTTTATTCATTCTATTTAACATTCATCAATTTGATTTGAATAAAATCATTTCTGCAATTAAAAAGGTTGTTTCGCTCTTAATATAATTATAAATATAGACAATTTTTATACTATTATATGTACATATGTATCTTTCCTTATTTTTTCATTTTCTATTTTTCGTCGACAAAAGTTCTATAATCGATTTCGCAGATATTTGATTCTTCTTTGCGTCAGTTTGAAGTAAAATTAGCGTCAATTGTTTTGGTTGAAAAGTTTGATCAAATGAATGATTTTTGTGCAGGCAATTTTCTAATTTTCTATTACGCCAATTTTCATTTATAATTTTTTATTCCTTAAGCTAAACCAAACGATCTCAACAAGCTGGATCCTATTTATTACCGCAATCAGCTACTATATTATTGAGCATATTGAAGAACGTGTTTCGCGACCCAGCCAAAGGTAAGTTTTCATTTTGCACGTGCATTTTCGAGCAATGTACATACGTTTGAAGCATGCTTTTTTATGGATAGTCAGAAAATATTCAAAATAATTCAGAAATTAAATGAATTATTGATGTGATTAATTTATCGTTCTTTCATTTTTTTAATTTTGCTGGTCAAAAGTAATTGAATATCTAATTGCTAGTAAGCAAAATAGGTGGGCAGCACCATAATTCTGGTAGTGCAAGATTTTATGAAGGTCAAAAAATGTTCTTTAAAAATGGCGGTATAGCAAAAAAACACAATTTTTAAACTTTTTCTTATCAAGCACTTTTGATTGGCATCAAAACTTGCGAAAAATACAAAAAAAATTAAAAATTGAATTTGGGTATCTTGGGTTTTGGGGTATTTCACTTTCAGGATGGGGGGGGTGCACACGCCCCAAATCAGCCCCCACCCCTACCCATGCCCACGTGTGGTAAACAGTCGTGAAATGAGTTGATATAAAAGAAAAACGCTCTGTAATCTATTTTGACTGCTCTGAGTGCAGAGCAAATGGTTTCGACAAAGTTAGATGAGTTCAATTTGATTTTAACTTTTTAGCGTATATCAAACAACGTTTGCATCAGTAAATTGAAAATTATACTATATTACAAATTAATTGTCATCAACACTATAAGCTTTTATCTAGATTTTAAGAAGTAATAAGGTCGCTAGATTAAATATCGTTCACTCTTGTTCACAAAAAACTAAGAAGAAAGAAGGAAATTACTGTTTGATGTATTGCAATAAATTGAATAATAATGTTTAAAATGTAGTTCTAGGATTTTGTTGGTGCTTAGTGAATTTTGGATGCTTTATCTGATGTCAATCGCCTAATGGAGTATAATTAATACATTATGCGACCATTTTTGTCTTTGCTATGTGAAAAATATTAAAAATTCCTTTTCATAAATCTTTTTTCTAAAAATTGATTGGCTTACTTCGACAAACTTATAGCGGAACTTTCTGTTTTATATGCACATATATTAAAATAAGCACTTCCCAAAATTGAGATGACATAGCAATACACGCCGATACGCCAGAAATCATGCAAGCGATGATCGACCGCGTTATCTGCTCAGCATCAAATGTGGGCCTAAGACTTAACTACGGAAAATCTAAATAGTTTGCCACAAATCAAGACCCTGCATCGACAGGCATTTCCCTAAAGATCGAAAATGAACATATGGATCAGGTCAACTCGTTTACCTACCTCGGTAGTCGCATTTCACCAGATGGTCAGCTTGATGAGGAAATGTCATATTAGAATAGCGAGAGCATCATCAATATTTGCGGCCCTAAAATGCTTCTGGTCTAGGCCTGATCTGCGTATTAAAAGTAGAGCCCGAATCCATTGTGCAACTTTTAGAGCCACACTACTTTATGCGACTGAAACGTGGCCAGTAAAACTCGACCAACTCAAAAAGATGAAGGCATTTGAAATGGTCTTAAAAGTGGTCGTATGGTGAAAAAACACCATTTTCGACGTTTCTCATCCCGCACTATCCTTATCCAATAACATCAAAAATCGCTAAAAAAGCAAAAAATTCTAAAATTGAAATCTGGGGGTATTTTGATTTCTCTGGGGTATTTCAACGTATGGGGTGCATACCCTTGAACCCCCCATGCCCACGTCTGGTCATGAGAATGCCCGACTGCTGGTGTCACACCTTAGTAGGTTCGGCCGGACACTTTAAGGTACCTTAAACTGTCCGAGTTCACCTTAAAGTGTCCGGGCCACAATAACGTGCTTAAAAGCGAGTAAAAATGTAGATAGAGGGGCATCATACGTAGACGTTAAAGGATATGGTTTGAACCTCTCCCGAAATCCAAAGTCTCTCTCCAAATTGGTATATCCGTAGAATTGAATAATTTAGCTTTTTTTGCAGTTATGCTCCACCTGACTGCCAGAATTTGGCCAATTGTCCATGTAAAGTAGCAGGCATTTAACAAACCAAAGTGTTGGGTGGGGGTCGCCGATCATTAGGGGAGTGCGTGAACTTCGATTTTTATTCAAAAATTGAAAGAATGCACCTAAAGTACAGGAAATAGTGAAGTTTTTTGCACAAAATCGGTGGGGAGGGGAATAAACAATTTATGTTTATTCATATTTTTAGACTAATGATCCGATCCAAAAACTTTGTATAATTATATCTGTTCATATGTATGATAGCATTGAATTACGAACCAAGATAACATCATTTTTTCCAAGTTCGCTAAACGACGTCACTGACGATGCAATAAATTTTCGTAATTATCGACTTGCTTGTATTTATGTACTCTCAATACATTGTACAAGGTACGTATATGTACATGCCTACTTACCTAATTGTACAGCGAGTGATATGCGTGGGCGTATATGCGTACATTCCTGCAGCATCGCATTGGACATCGGATCCAAATTTCATTCGAGCTTCATCCGGCTTCTTCCGACTAAAACTCAATATTTTCACTGCAACAAAGATCGGTGCTTTTATACTATCGCGCAAATTGTGCCACTTGTTCTTGCAAGTTTCAACTGAATTGATGTCAAAAAATTTTACTTCAATCTTCAGTAGCGTCGCAGGCAGAGGAAGCGGGGTCAAAAATATCAGCTGCCTTTCTACTATATTTTCATACTACTGAATAAAAATTAAATGCTGAAAGTATCAAAGTTCATTTCATGCGCCAATGTGGCGAATAGCTGCTGGTCTCGCAACGAGCGTTTATTGTCCAACTCACTCACTAATGAACATAAATGAACGATTAGTGTCCCGGGTGACTGACAGTCCCGCTAGTGACCGACGGTCCCGGGTGACCGACAGGTCCCCGTGTGACCGACAGCAGTCCCGGGTGACCGACAAATGGTTTTAAGAATAGATCCGCCAATCAAAAATTCCCGCCTGGCCGACAGCCGTCCCGGGTGACCGGCTATACTCGGGTGGCCGACAGTCCCGGGTGGCCGACTGTACTGGGTGGGCCGACTAGTCCCGGTAGACCGGCAAGTGGTATAATAATAAAATTGTCATGAAAAATTCCTAACTGACTAATGATTTCGGGAAATTGCACATAAATAGTTTTTACCAATGCAATAACATTGCTCATATGAATTCATATAGCAAATTTAAAACATGCAGGATTTGCAAAAAAGGCCTTATTATTTACATTATGCAATATTTTGTATTGCTATCCGACTGAAGTTATTGTGGCTGCAAAATTACAGCTACATATTTGCGTAACTTCAGTGCCAGCGAAAGTGCCATCAAATGATTTACTTCTGCCATTTTCTAACCAAAACACAGAGGCTGTAGGCCAAGACTTTTGTGCAGCACAGTTTCTCTAAGCTTTCGAAAATACTCGTGCAACACTCCATTTAAAAAATGTTTATTTTGACAAAAAAGGATTAAGTATCCGCCCGATTCAAAATGCAAATGAGGTTTTATTTTTAGAATTTCGTCTGGTCTGAAAAATGTGATTTATTGCTTTATGCATTCCATATGCATGTGAAACTACGCTGTAGGCTGAATTTAACGCGCACAAAAATATAAGTACTCCAAGATCGTAAAGACATCTGGACAAAAATGATTATTTGATATTTGATACAAAATTATTAGTAAATATGCACATTTAATAAGTTGATATACAATACAACATGTACATGTAATGAGTTTACATTCACAATTATGCCAGTGCAAACTTTATAGCTATTCTAAGAGAATGAAAAAATTCACGTAGCTTCGATTTTGAAAAAATATTTATTCATAGTGATAGTACAAACCGAGTCATTTGGGAAATTTCATGTCATCTTATCGGTCACCCGGCACAGCGTCGGCCACTGACCGTCGGCACACCCGGTACAGTCGGCCACCCGGGATTGTCGGCCATCCGGCACAGTCGGCCACCCCTGGACTGTCGGCCAACTGCCGAACAGTCGGCCAGTAGGTACTGTCGGTCACTCGGGCCTTTTTTGATTGACAGATCTATTTTTATACTATTTGTCGGTGACTCCGACTTATCGGGTCACCCGACTGTCGCGTGACCTGGGACTGTTGGTCACTCGGGACTGTCGGGTCACCCGGGACGTTACTGCCAAATGAACATCCAAAACATTAAAATGTTAACCAAAAATTTGCATGAAAGACGCGGCGTCATTTTACATGCATTAGTAAATATGACTGCAAAACGGTCATTCAAATCTGACAATTAAACACGGACACGAATATTACAGCACAAAGGTTATATCAGCTTGAGTGTATTAAAAGAAACATTGCCCATCTCCATCCCCTTTTTTAGGACCGAATACCCACTGAGGTCCAGAGTGATAAACAAATACAAGCTAATACAATTCAAGAAACTTAACATGGGGCCAGTAACAAGGATGGACTGAGGAAAACTCCATCCCCACCTTGGCTATACCCTGCCCTAATTACGAAATTTGCCATGATCCTAATGATCCAATAGCATTCTTGGCTGCATGCCTATGTAGGTAGGTATACATAGGTACCTTTTAATCTTGGCTTCCACGCCAACGGTGCAAACATATTGGCTACTTCGATGTAGTCCGTTTCACATGCAGCCATACTAACCCATTTGGATACCTTTGTAGTAAGCCAACTTCCAGGCAAACCGCATAACTCTGGCCAATTTATGCTATTCTCAATTTCTGGATTCTCAGATAAAACATCTGCTAGGACCAGCCATACAGGGTTTCCGAACCCGACCACTAAATATATAGTTCAGCAACCACGGCCAATAATGCTACTTTTGAAAGCAACTACCCCTTCTGTAAATTGATTCCTGTCACGCACTAAACTGATAATAATAAGAAATTAGTTTGTGCTCGATACAAATCAATTTACGAAGATTAAATTAAAATATTACGAGAGCAATACTTGCAAATTTTTGGTTGCTTAATTATTTTTTTAGCTCTTGTATGGATTTAGTTCTCATTTTAACCAGCGTCTTTTACGAGTGCAACAACCAACAAAAACAAAAATCCTGATTTGACGTTGAGAAAGCCGGGTGGATTTCGTGAAGTAGCAGCAAAAGCTTATGACGTAGAAGAAGGGAAGAAGTTGTAGAGTCCTAATAATGTGAAATTATAGAAGATCCTGTGGTCAGTCGTGGTAGACGTGAACAGCTTGATTGCTATTCGTCGCACCGGCCGCTTTATCTTGCTAAATCTCATTATCTTTAATGCTTCGAAGATTAAGATGCGTGTAGAGTCTGCATCAGACGTCGCACACATCTTCAGGCATCGGCATCAACGATCGAATTTTGACCAACGCGAGAACCTAATCCCCCTAGCCTTTTAAAATTATTCCAATCTCTAAGCTCCATGGTCATCCGCCTCATAAATTTCATTCGATTGTCTTCAAAAATCTCCAACTTTTAATCACAAAAACGTACCTTTTATTTTGACCATTTTTCCCGGGATGGAACCGCTCAATTAAGAAGTAATTTCAAGCCCTACGTGCTACCATAATTTTAAGTGCTCCACGATTCTCAACACTAAAATTTCGAAACAATATTTCATGCACTACAAGCCTATAAAGGAAGCAATACGATCAATGCAAAGGACCAAAATATCCACAAAACGCTCAACTAAAAATTTCTCCAATCACGACTACGAATTTTCCAATGCTTTTACTCGACTTGAGAACTGAGAATAGTCAATCGAAGAATAACAAATCATTAAATCCACGCTTATCAACAAAAATTATGTTAGAGAAAAATAATAGAAAGAAAGCTATATTCATGGTAAATTTTCATACAAACCTAAGCTACTTTTTTCTTAAGTTTGTACCAAAAATTTCTCCGTGAAATACGCCTGCTCAGCTTTCATAATCAGTTCCCACACATTAATTACATCAGTCTTCAATGGGAACGCGCGTAAAGGAAAGGGTCGTAAATTAAATTGCTTCTGCCATAAAAAGGCTAATTCATTCAGAAAATGGATCGACTCAAACTTGTCAACTCAAAGACTCATACAGTCCCCGCTTTTCCATTTTCTTATTCAGCAACGTCCATTTTTTACCTAACTCTGCGTATTTTACGATTTAGATATTCTACGAATGCTTCTACTAAATTGAACCAAAGCCACAAGAGGCTTTGGAGTTTTAAGCAACACTGGACGTAAAGACTTGGAGCAACAGTTTTCACGTTATTTAAATCAAGGACGAGCTGCTTGCTCGCACCAAATCAGAAAAGCAATATTTTTGAAAAATAGCCTTTAGTCGACTAACTTTTTACTCCTGCAAAATATCTACAACATTCGATTTTTCACCGCTTTTAAAATACAATTCAGCATAGTGTACCAAAATTACTTATCTTAGATAAAAGAATTTGACGAAAGCTTTTTAACGCTTTTTTTACTGAAACTGACAAAATACGCTTTTCATACCGGCAACCGCCTTTAAAAATTTCCTAGAATTCTTCACAAAATTGTTACGCAGCCTAGACAAATACTGCCAACGCAAGCACGAAAATATCCAGAACAATATTTCCAAGAAATGCTTTTCGGACTAAACGCATATCAAGTAACTTTTATGTAAAAATGACCACGTATGAGTTACACTATTCCGACATTTTCGAACTTCAAAACTAGGTAACGAGGATACCGCTTTTCTATTTTATCAAACTCTATTCTAGATTTTACTTTCCAATCTGACAATTTCTCTACGGCCTTATTGCTAAACGATTTTAGACTACAACCTAGGCGTTTTCGGAATTCTTATCTTATATCCATACTTTTCTACGCATTTCCTTAATAAACGTTCTTTATATTTTATTAACCGCTTATGTTCA